>JALIZH010017199.1:0-39992 GCA_030522465.1 Rhipicephalus appendiculatus | reverse complement strand
CCTCTGGATTTGATCGCGGATGGTATACCGAAATGTGGATTAATTAGATCCCACATTTCTCCAGGGAAGTTACAGTCATTGCACTCGGGAAAACATTCCCCTGATTGGAATGTACTTCAGCGGGAAACCCTATGCGTGTGAAAATGGGCAACATTGCATTTACAGTTTCCAAACAACTCAGTTCCTGTAAGTGCGTGGCCTCATGAAACTTCCTTTTGAGACAGATTACTGTTGTTTCGGTAAGGGGCCCGGCTGTGTCAATCACAAGCTGTCGAAATGGCTCTGTGATCACCGTCATCCAGCTTCATTGGGGCTCTCACCTTATCACTTGGCTTGCCTACACGCTCAAAGATGTCGCAGGTCCTTCACTAACTTCTCTATTTCCCGGAAGCAACTTGGCCAATGGTATTGCTGCAGCAAGCAGTCCTTTGTTTTGTTTCTCTGATCCCCAAATGAGGGGACCATGAGCTACCGTGAACCAAGTGCAAAAGGTCTCGGTGGTAACGTTCAGGTACGACTAACTGATCAAACTGCGCCCTTCCTGCAATCAAGAAACTTTTGATAAAGTATCCTGGACCTTCTGAAATTTCACGTTCTTCTTTGCAATTTCCTCATTCTCCTGATACAAATTTTGTAGTGTGGGGTCTGCTGCTTGCTTCCTTATCCAAGCACGATCAGTCCACTCGTAGCAATCTCTACAGGCTACAAGATTCTTGATTAATCACTTCCTCACAGACATCTCCAGATTCAAGAGAGTTATCGTGCCTGAATGCCTCCGCTGATAATCTATACCTTTTTAGCAGGCTCGACTTAACCTGGCTGTAATCGTCTGTTTCCTCCTTTGTCAAGCGGGCAATTGCATCGGCAGCCTCACATGATAATAAGGTCAGCATGCATTGTGGCTGCATTGTTTTGGTAACACCCGCCTTCTCACAAGGCTCGAACTTGAGCCTTGAGCAGCTCGAGTTCAAGGCGCTTTATCTCAAGCATCCATTCTAAATGCCTACCCTATTCGGCCACGTGTCTCTCGTGTATTTCTTTTGCGTCATGCTTTAACTTCTCATTTTTCTCATTCAGCTCTAGGCACTCTGAGAGCTAGTTGTCATCTGCCTCCAAGCTCTCAACAGCCGCGATGATCTCTGGCTTTCTCATTTGCTCCCGAACATCCAAACCCAAAAGTTTGGCCAACTCTAGCAAAAGTGTTCTTTTTCAACGCCTTAAAATTCATAGTTGCTGCAAGTGCTCCTAATTTCTCACTGCTAAACAAACACTTGGTTCCCGTGCTCGGATCAACATAGAACAATAGCTGCTGAAATTACCACCTTTCCTAACCAAACTCGGTACAAAGCCTGGTAAAATCTCAGTGAAGAAAAGCCAAGCACTCACTACACCCTGCAGCGATGATCTCGGTGGGCACCAGTTTCGTTGCAACTGGCCTCCTGCAAGAGCTTACAAGTAGGTAGCAGTATGCTGAGCGAAGAGTTCAGGAGAAGAGAGCCGAGGCAGAAAGAGAGTGGCAGCAAGAAAACTTGACAGAAGTTTATTTACATGACTTTTATGACGAAAGAAACGTGCCGAGAGGGAGCTCGATGGCTCGTTTTATACCAGTTGGTGCCCCTAGTGGGGACTATGTTTTAATTAGAAAGGTCCAATTAGTGCACGGATGTCCTTTTGAAGGGATCATCTCCTCCAATATCCACGGTCCCCACCTACAAAGGACGTCTACTTCCTCTCTCCATGTCCACTACGAGTGAAGGGGAGGTGGGGTGGGGTTGCTCCTTCTTGGAGCTATTATATATTCTATATTATTGTATTTTTTGATGAAACCTTTTTGGTCGGTGCTCAGTGTTTTTATTTATACCATGCCTTCTTTAGGCTGCCGGGCTTTGACGAACGGTTCAATTAATGTGCACCTGTGGACCACTCTTTGCAAACATAGGTCCCACAGAAGTGTTCAATCTTTGCACACGAAACCAACTTCATTCACACACACCTAAAAGAAGAGGAAGGGTCATTTGGTGGCGTCGCGGCTGCACCTACAGGTAGAAGTGCTCGTTCTAGAGGATGACGGTCGGGGCGGATGACGGCCGCAATGGTGCCCATAGTGCCCAAGAAGCCTGAAAGGCTCTTCTGTGGACAGTTGGCGCAGAGCCTTGCGGTGGCTTTGTAATAGTGCCAAAACTATGGTATGGTTATGAGGCACGTCGTAGTGGGCGACTTCGAGACCACCTGGGGTTTTTTAACGTGCATCTAAGTCTAAGCATACGGGTGTCCCTTGCATTTCGCCCCCCATGAAAATGCGGCCACATTCGCCAGCACTCACACCCGCACTCTTAAGCTTGGCAGCGCCACATCTTATGTGCTAAGCTTCCACAGCTGGTCGGTATGTGTAATTAGCAGCGTATGTAACAAAATGCCTCAGCAACTGCCTCTTCAGTGGTTGTGTACATCATTGCAAAGTTAGCAGACAAAAACAAAAGGGGCTGTTGATGTCATGTGCACTTCTAATGAACACTTCATATTCTATTTAGTTTCTTGTTTATGTATATTACTGATATTTAATTGTATTGCTGTTGCATGCCTAACTTTACAGTCGTTTGCAACTTATTCAGTATGGCTGGAAAGTATGCACTGTACATTGTTTGTACGTATGTATATTTGCAACATTTACATGCATTCAGTGTGTTACCTCGGGCTGTCAAAAAGTGTGCCAATGTACCTACTTTGTTTAGTACCTGCACTCGTGAACCAGGTGTTGCATTTACCTCTTATTTGCTACTGTTGATGCTTGTTGTCCGCAGCAAGAAATACATATATATTACACGTGCAACCATAAGTATACTACATCTCAAGCAGTATGAACAAACATACTTTTTTTTTCATTTTGTACTGTGTCCCTAATTAGCTGTTTAATACTGTTAGCACCGTAACAACCTGCAGATAATATTAACTGGAATATAATACGAGGCGAATTAACACATGAAATGAAAAAAAAAGAAAAAAAAGGAAGTTTTACCCACATATAATACAAGTGAGGAAAGCTCGGAGAAGACATTTATTGAAATCAGATGCGCCACTTCAGTTGCTTTCATCTTCAACAGCACTTTCTTCAGAAATTTCTTTGTCCGACAAATCATCCCCGAGGTGCTCACCTTCTGTGCCATCGTGTGCAATCAAGGTGCCGTACTTCTTAAAAGAATGATGCACAAGGTCTTCTGGGATGCTTGCCCAAGCGTCCACAATCCATTAGCACAGCATGGCTGGGGATGCCCACTTCATCCACCCGGCCGGCATCACTGTAGGTTAACTTGAGCGCATCCACTCAGTGTAGCACTGCTCTACAGCATCCTTGAATGGTTTGTTTACGCAAACATCGAGAGGCTGCAGTTGAGAGGTCATCCCACTTGGCATGTCCAGTTTTCCGGGAATGCCCCATTCTTCAGGCCATGAAAGCTTTTTTTTGCTTTTTGCTTTCCGCTGCCCGTGAAATGAGCTTCCTTCTGTCACCGCCATCTGTGGGTACTTCCCGCTGTGATGGCAAACAACCTCCTGGCCGCACTGTTGCTGATGTTCTTGGCAGCTGAAATGACCTTCTTCTTGAAATCAGGCAAGTACTGTTTTTACGGCCCTGATATCTCACCTTCTCGAAGTGAGGCCATAGCCTCCAATATACTTTCATGCCCGCCGATTGGCGGCGAGGGCAGTACGAGGCAGCCATCAAGCCTAGCGCTTGACCTCTCCAATAGGTGGCTTTGCCATCCCAGAATTGAAGCAGACAACTCTCCTATCCACGAAGCTGTTTATAATAAAGCGCGTGGTTGTTTCAGCACACCTTTTGGAACCCTTGGTAGTTTAAAAAGCATTAATGAAGTGTGGGTGCCAAAAGATGCAATGGCTGAACACGCTAGAAAACCCTTTATTTTGGTTCAAAGCTTCAGAACCTTGAGGGAAAGGAGCTTCGTTACAGAAATCTTGGCAACAGTCGTGCTTCTCCGTTGTCTTCATTGCAAGTTCACAAACAATGGCCTAAAAAACTTGGTTAAGAAAAGGTCCAGAAGCATAGCTTTGTGTCCGGGCATTTCACACACAAAAACTTTGTGTTCGTGGAGCACTTTGGTGGCCTTGGCCGTGGCTTTTCGGAGCGGATGCTGCAAGTTTCTCCTTTTAGAAATGACAATGCCAATAAACTTTCTCATGCAGTACAATACCGGGTGAGAAGTTTTTCAGAAAGGTATAGGAGACCTATCCTGGTGTCGGATTAGAGCATCTGATGGCGCCGAGGAGGCAGGCTTTGTTACAAAATTGAAACAATCCTCACAAGATATGTTCTCGCTGACAGTTCTCGCAAGGCAGCTGCCTACCATTGCGAGAGCTGCCACTTCAGGCGGGGGAAGCATTGCCTTATCTATAACGGCTGAGGAGCTCCCTGAGCACTTTGGTCGCTTCGCTTGAAAACTGCCCAACAGCGGTTTCCATCGGGCAAAACGCTTTACGAAATACATCCGTCTTTCTCTTCACACTGTGCTTGCTGAGCTATTCTCTTAACCAAAGAAACTAGACCTACTAGATTTTCATTAGGCTCCATGCAGTACTTAGGACCGCAACTCAAAACATCATAAACGAAGTCAGGTACAGTAGACTCTTGTTAAACGGAACCTGAAGGGGCCAGGAAAATGTGTTCGATTTAACAGGGGTTCCATTTATATAGAGATGAACAGGGGTGAAGAATCCATGTACGAAACCAAGTACAGTGGAACCTCCGTGATACGAATCTCATGGGACCACCAAAAATATTCGTATAATCCGAAATTCGTATCACCAGAAAGCATGGAAAATTAGCATGCGACAAAAGAAATCTGGCGTACATTTTCATTTATTGTTTTTCAGGGCCGCGGCAACGTCAGTAAGAACTCTGAGTGATTGTCAGTTAAGTTTTTAGATGTCCGCAATCATATCGGCACTCGTAAATATATGGCCCGTACGCGCTTGTTTAATTAATGAACCAGGTGCGTTGTGACCCGCGACAGCAGTAGCCCCTTCCAAATTTTTAGTATGGTTTTTCGCATGACACCGGAGTACTGCGGCAAAAGTAACTTCAGAACCACAGTCTTTCGTTATGATATTGTTATCGCAGAGGTGTTGGTGCAATATAATTCATGTAAATGGCTCGTTTGACTACCTCCCCCCAAAATGTGGAGTCTGAGCAACATGCTTCATCATTCACTCATGCACATACCAAGACCTAGAAACATAGCCATAAAATAAATAGCAAAAAATGTCTTTGCTTGCTGCTGGCATAAAAACATACCACCAGTCATTCCTCGTGCACTAGCATGCACAGTGCATATATAATGAGGCAACCAAATGACGTCACGAAGTACACCTGCCGTAGTGAGCTGCATGCATCTGCTGCTGGATGTGGCACAGGCTACCTCCACCGAAAGAATTACCTCTGGCATTACACTTAAAGCAGCACACGCAAACGTCACAAGCAACGAATAAAAGGATTGCTCGAGCAGTCGAATACTACCATAGAAGAGTTGCTGGTTTATCACAATGCTGGCATCCGTGCAAACACAAACCACAATGCAAAAAGAAAGTGCAATGCCTAATTAAATGCAAAGCAATTAACAAAATGCACATAAACTTATGCCTGATGGACAGCCAAGTGGTACTTAACTGCATCCTTTTGCTTTTAATAAGCACACAGTCTCCTCAGAAGGACACGACAAATTTTTGGAGAAAGATTGTGGCATATTTCTTGAAAATTATGCTTCTTTCTACCAGACAGACTATCAAGCTTACTGGGTCACAAATCACTAGATGTTTTTGGTGTGTACGCTATGGTCACATCGGAGTCTTTAAAAATGATTGAAATACACACTACAGAGGCAGAGACCGATGTGTGTAATAGAACATTTGCTCGCGTTTCACTAGCTTACCTCACAGCTGTTGGAGACTTCGCGTTCGCTTTCATCAGCCACTGATCAAATATCAATTTTTCGTGAACGGAGAGCTTCTGGATGTCCTCATCCTGTCGTTTGTGTCTGTTCACCGACACGGTCATCTTTGCGAGCTTCATTTGGCACCGGCGAAGTTGCTGCGTCGCACTCCGGAGCTGGCCTTTCACGGCCTGCAACTCCGAAAAGGAGCAGACGAGTTCATCTGTTTGGCAGGCTGTGCCCGTGCACACTTCGATGTCCACTGTCGCATCTGAGGGGGGCGATACAAAGCACAATTTAATTGCCCAAGGCATTTGGGAGCAGCAAACAGATGGACGAAACGAGAAGCAAGGTCATGAGAAGATATTTAGCTTACCTTCATCGCCAGCTGCGGTTGTATCGGACGTTCCTGTGCTTGAAAACGGCAGAATGTTTTCTCTTGGAGAGTCAGGTGAGGACAGTCGACGCCTTTTAGCTGGTGGCTTAATTCTCGCTGACCGGGATCGCGGCTTCGGCTTGCTCATGTACGCCGGCAATCCTTTGAACAGTCGAGGAACGGCGCCGGCCCGCAACTTTGCCTTCTCGCGTTGCAACAACACATTTGCACCATTCACTACGAAGTCGTCCGTTCGAATAACATCGGCGGCGTCAAAATGTTTCTCGCACACTCTCACATGTTCAGATTCGAAGTTAAATCCGCCAGCTTCCCGTCGCGGTATCGCACGTTTCCATTTCTCTCTATCATCGCAGTCCCTCGGTAAACTGAATAACGACACCTTTTCGCTTGTGTCTCTGTAGCCGGAGCGGCAACCCGGTACACAACAAGTCTTTGGCATCGTCGCTCACGTACACCATTCGTGTCCTCGCACACAATTCGCACAGTCGTTAGTCGCACAAGTTTAAAGAGAAACGACGAAAACTGAACGCCGATGCCGCCGGATTCCTCAGGTCACCAGCTCTCCCTACACAGCGAAGCTATTCTCAATGCCCCCTGCGAGCTCCTAGCGCCGCCTCGCTGGTTACGGCGGCGACATAGCAAGCTCTCCCCATAGAGTTACGGAGAAGTTTCGTGACCAGAAAAGCATTGAAGGACTCTGGTCGCACCAAAAAACACAAGGATCATTCACCCATCATGTGAACGATAAACATACACAACACTCAATTTCTATGATGTTGTGGCTGGGCCCACTGGCCACGGCATTATAGGAATTTGTACGTCCGCTCTTAAGTAGCAAAGTCTTTGAGCCACTCTGGCCGCTGTGTTTGAAGAAGTCGCGGATGAACTTGTTGAATTGCGACCATTTTCAGTCGACTTTGAAAACCCAGTCGCCCCCCTCAAAGTCCCTATCTATCGTGCGACCCATCATGGCCGAACTTGAAAACCCAGTTGCCCCTTCATTTTCCCCCCTCCCCGGGGTTGAGATTTATTTGATCATTTGGCGAGGGTTGCCCAACAGGGTCCTCCTGACATCCCAAAATCCCTGAGGAACAACTGATTCAGACCTTTCACTGAAATAGAGCTCTGACGAACGAGAGTCTGTCTGAAGATTGGGGGCGGAGCCAACCAGCGCAGGTGAACTAGGGGACTGACTGCCATGAATGTCTAAGTTAGAGTAAGAGTAAATTAGTTCTTCAGGTGTCATAGAAAGAGCTGCATTCTCAAAAGAATCCCTAGGGATTACTGTCAGCTTGGATGCGTTCCACGTTTTTCCATCACTCAGCACAAAAGTGAAAGGCGCAACCTGGGCCTGCACTATAAGAGGCTTACTGTACTTAAAAAATCCTTTCCTATGGAACCTTATTTTGACCAAGTCTCCAATCTTTATGCGATTTTGCTGTGCACCTTTCCTTTTATCAAAATATTCTTTACTCTTTCGCTGTTTTGCCGAGACTCTCTCACGGACATGAGGCAAACCACCTTGTAACTTCGATACTTGAGGACGGATCCTAAAGTTGCTAATGTCTATTTTAGAACGAGGTTGACGTCCATGCAGCAAAAAAAGCTGGCGAAAGACCTGTCACAACATGTGGTGTGACTCTGTATGAACTCAAAAATTGTGTAATGCTTTTTGAAGCATCTTTCCCTTCCAGTCTGGCTACCTGCAAATGTTCCTTAAGAACCCTATTTAGGCGTTCTATTTGACCGTTAGACTGGGGATAATAATTTGACGAGAACACGTGGCGGATGCCCTTTTCCTTTAGATAATTCTGAAACTGTTGCGACACAAACTGTGGACCATTGTCGGTAACTAAAACTTCTGGTAGCCCTTCCCGGCTAAAAGACCAGTCCAACAGCTTAATGACATCCTCTGTTGATATTGAATTCGTGCCAAGAACCTCAGGCCACTTGGAATAGTAGTCGACTAATGTAACGAGATACCTCGGAAAAGACGCATTTAATGGGCCGACAATATCCATACTCAATTTTTTTCCACGGCCCTTCAGGCCATTCAACTGGCTGCAACGGCGCCACACGAGGCTTGGACAGACTTGTCTGCCAACTGACAGGCATGACAATGCTTTACATGTTCTTCTACAGAACGATCCATTTGAGGCCACCAATATCTCTCACGGAGAAGTTGCTTAGTGCGTACTATCCCTTGATGATTCTTATGTGCTAACTGAAGGAAAGTAGGTATATAAGGACATTCGGAATGACTACACGGTCACCACGCATAAGTAACCCATCTACAAAAGAGAGATCATTTCTAACATGAAAATAAGCCATTAACTCATTATTAGGTTTCTTGGATGGCCAACCCTTGGATACATACTCACAGACTTTCTGCAACGTCACATCTGCACTCGTTGCAAGCTGGACGGTTTCTTTATCGACTACTGATGTCACTAATGATACTATTTCTTCATCCTCACTAAGTTCTGGACCGTTCTGAAGCGGTAGTCTAGACAAGGCATCGGCTACCACGTTTTCCGAGCCCTTACAATACTCTACATTAAAATTGTAGTATAAGAGTCTAGCTGACCACCTTGAAATCCTTAAAGGTCGACGACCTGCATTGCCTGCGGCTAACAAAGCAACTACAGCCTGATGGTCACTTCTAAGAGTGAAACGTCTACCCCAGAGGTAGATATGCCACCTTTCACATGCGAACAGGCACGCAAGCGCTTCGCGTTCACCCACAGAGTACTTCCTTTCAGTTTCTGACAGTGTTCCCGACGCGAAGGCTACGGTTTCAAGCTTAGGACCATACCGCTGCTGTAACACCGCTCCAATGCCAACGTCAGGATGCATCGGTTGTAACTACCACAGGTAGATCAGGATTAAACACCTTAATAACAGGCAAACAAGTAAGACGCGTCTTCAACTGATTGAAGCTGCGTTGAGCATTCTCAGACCAGCAAAACTTTTGGCCCTGCCTGAGCATGAGACGAAGTGGTTCGACTAGATCTGCATAGTGATCTATAAACTTGGCATAATATCCTGCCAGGCCTAAAAATGACTGCAATGACTTAATGTCTGTAGGAGCTGGAGCATTCACGATAGCCTTTACTTTACTTTCTAAAGGTGAAATGCCCTCGGCTGAAATCCTGTGTCCCAAGAAACTAAGCTCTTTGAAGGAAAAAAGACATTTATCATGTAACTTCATGGCACTGTTTGCTATACAAGTCAAGACTTCAATTCAGGTTCGCGTCATGCTCAGACTGAGTCTTCCCCCCACACAAGAATATCATCAAGATAGCAAACTACATGTTTGCAATTCTTTAGAACCTGGGACATCATTTTTCGAAATACTGCAGGTGTGGACGCCAGACCAAAGCACACACGCTTAAACCTGGAGAAACCATCATGTGTTATGAATGTCGTTAAGGCCCTACTGCTCTCTTCCAACAACAGCTGATAATAAGCAGACGCTAAGTCTAGCTTGGAAAAATAAGCAGCTCCATGAAACATTTGTAACAACTCTTCAACGTGCAGTAAAGGATACCCATCAATGACAATTGCCTTATTGGGTTCTCGGAGATCCACACACAACCGGATGCTTGCATTCTTCTTGCGGACGACGATGAGCGGCGAGACCCACTCCGAGGCGTCAACACGTTCGATGACATCACAGTCCTCGAGTCGTCACAGCTCGTAAGACACCTGGTCACGAAGAGCTAGAGGCAGTCGTCGCAACTTGGATGCAACCGGAGTCACACCTGGCCGCCGTTGAATGCGATGGATGAAAGCCTTGGACGAGACCCAACTCGTCGCTGAAGAGATGCTCGAAGCCCGGAGGCACGTTGGAGGGACACTGCACTGCACATGATGCCAGTCGACACGTCAAAGACGCGCCGTCGATCTGGATGCCCTAGTCGCTGGATGGCATCAAGCCCCAAGAGCGATGTGCCTTTGTCGGTGACGTAGAAAACAACGGAGCAGGACCGCTGCAATACTGTCACTGGAACTTGAAAAGAGCCGATAATTCCGATGCGCTGTTTCGAGAAGTTCCGCAGGTCCACGACAGCTTTGGACAGGACGTGCTGTTTGCTGAAGTGCCACTGGAAGTCTTCGACAGTCATCAAAGATACAGACGCTCCGGTATCCACTAGTAGTTGCAGGGTGACACCATCGATCGCAGCGTGGACGACTAAGTCTTTTCTGGACGCGGCGCCAACTGTGAGCACGTACGCCGAAGGATGATCCGAAGATGACACTGACGAGCTTGACGCTAAGTCCACTTGTGTAGAGGCCTGATGTTCCGGTACGACGTCGACAACTCCCCCCGAAGACACGCTCTGGACAGGGGCGGTCTTGCGGCACACCTTTGCGAAATGTGCCCAAGCGTTACACTTTTTGCAACGGCCAACTCCTGGCTGGACAATTTCGGAAATCCGAGTGATGATGTCTGCTTCCGCAGCGGTCACATGCAGTGTTGCCATCGATGGGCGTGAGAAATCCGCTAGAAAGTAATAAGAAATCCGCCAGATTCCGCTAGATTCTCAAACGTATCTGCTAAATTTCCTGCTAAGACTTATTTTATTAAAAAGAAACAGTGAAATTTCGTATGATAAAAACATTTATCATTCTTAAAGGCTCTCCCCAAAACTATGAGACCTGAACTAACATATAAAAGTCTTCCAAAGAGTGTAACTAGAATGCTAGAGGCTTCACTGATACGGTTGTCGTCAACCTCATCATAGATGAGGCTCAAAGTTGAGGCTCATAGATGAGGCTCACAGCAGCAGGGCGATTTTTCTCCACTGGTTTTCAACGTTGCGATTGATTCTGGGGGGCACTGACATTGGTTCCAGCAGATGAATCGATGGCTCCTTCATGACGCAAAAAGTGTTTTCGACCGACAAAAGTGATGTCTTCTGGAGAACTGTGACGAAGAGAAGTCGCTGCCTGATTTGATCAACTAGCGTGGTAATAAACCTTATGCATCTTTCTCGCATCACAGCTTCATCTGCGAGAGAGAACCCGTCGGTCTTCTCAGCCTTCATGCTGTCAACGTACGTCTCAATGAAGTAGCTAAGATATGGCTTGGGGTTAAATTGGTCCTCACGTCTGGACATCTGAACGTCCACCTTCTGTATTGGAATCACGATTTTATGAAGCAAGCTTGAAAGCAAAGTCATGAGGTCCTTCTGCGGCTTTGTTTGATCTACACCTATCGCCTCGAATGCCTTGTTAACCTCTGAACATCTGTGAGAATCGGTCTCAAAAAAAGAAAGTACCCCAGACTGATCTGATTCTCGTACATACCGTACAACACTTCTCCCGCGTAGCGCTTTTCAGTGCGCCTCGCCATCTACAAATGCATGTTCAATTCGGCCCAGTGGTCTACGATCCTTGCAACAGCTATTTCGACGAGGGATAGCCACCGCGTCCTGCACTCTTGCAAATTTTTCAGTGGTTCATCGCCGCAATTCTTCAGACCGTGGAACTTCTTGTATGCAATTTACCGGGCAGGGGATCTTGCCAACCAGTAGTACGTTTCGCTGATTAGGCATTCTAAGTTTCTCGGCAATGCTTCCGATGATATTGAATCAGTGCACTGCGTGAGGCATCCGCCAGAAATCCGCTATGTATGAGAATGGCCCGTCAAAAAATCTGCTAGCCGCTAGACAAATTTTTTTCCCGTCGGAATCAAATAAAATCCGCCAGATTTAGCGGAAAATCCGCTAAATTGGCATCACTGGTCACATGCTTGAGGCTGTTAGACGCCTTGAAACTTCTCATTTGTAGCTGCAGTATGGAGCCCCGACAATGACTGTGGCGGAATGTGGCCATTTTTTCTTTCCGGAACTTCTGTGACGTCATGGCCTCCCGGAAACGTTGCTGTGACGTCACGACATCCCCGTTTGCTTCGGCCATTTGTCACGTATTATCTCGGGAGTTCTTGCTAAGGATTGGAATGAAAGAGAGAGGCAGGAGACCGTGACGTCACGACAAACAAGATTTATCTAAAACAATTCAAAAAGACGTTAATCACACTCGAAATTCACACCAAAGAAAGGAAAAACATATTTACATGGATGATTGCTAACTAGTACGCAACTGAAACTGAACACACGATACACCTTGGCTAGGCTTCGCGGTTCTGTTCCTGCCAGTCTGGCCACTATGGCCTTTCAGTAATCGAACGGTCTTACGGTTCACGTCGTCGATGTCGACTCCAAGTCCATGTCGTGTTGATGTCTCGTCTAGTCCGTCGTCGTCGGTCGCTTCCTCCTAACGAGCTGCTTGTCTTCACCGCCTGTGTTCCATTAGTCTTCGGTGTCGCCGGGTTAAGCCTAACTCGTCTAGGCCTCGAAGCGTTCCTCGCTGACTGACACCCCTAGTGACGGCGGGCGCTCTGATGACTGTAGTGTGGTCCGCTGCCGTCTTGACCAGAAGTGGAAGAGCTTTGGGCCCACCGGGAACTGCTGTGTTGAGGTGCGGCAGGTCCGGGTAGTCTCGCTCGGGTCCCCCGAGGTCGACGACAAAGTCCCAGGCCTCTCACGCCGACAGCCTCCAGAACCGGGTGGCTCCCGCTTTCGTCGCGGTTGCGAAGCTGACTTCCTTGACCTTCGCCCTTCGGAGCTCCACACCAGTGACGTTTCTTCCTCTGGGGTTTTTCACCACGGCTCGGGTCGCGTGCCACGAGCTTTCCCCCCACCAATCCCGTACGTGGACATGGCGGGTAAGCACACCATAGTGGAAACTTCCATACCTCGCGCACCCTCGCCGCATTCCACCGTTTAACACGCGCCGCCATATTGGGCGCCTTGCCCAACAGCTTGAACGTTTTCAGGTTGACCCGGTGCCACGCCTGGTTAGCCAATGACAACGCTTCTAATGTCCGACCGATTTCTTCTGCCTTCTCTAAAGACAACTCTTCGCCTTGAGCGAGCAGTTTCTCTCTAACCCGCGGGTTAGACGTATCGTGAATAATTTGATCGTGGACGCGTACGTTAACCCAAACTTGCATCTCACGGCCTTTTCCTTCAGAACCGTCACGTATTCCAAAAAGTTTTCTCCAGGCAGTTGACGCCGACTAGTAAATTCGTGACGTTCCACTAGCGGGTTGATGGACGCGGCGAAAAGCCGGTAGAGTTGCTCGACGAGAGTGTTGAACTTCGAAACGGCCGTAGTCGAAGAATCGGTCTCAGACGCCGACGCGGACGCCTCGTTACTCGGCGTAATCGACGCCGCGTTGTTCGGAGTGTTTTTGGCTTCTTGTTCTGCTGCAGCAAAATATCTTCTTTGTCCTTCCCGTCCCAGCAGGCTGATCAATGCCGACGCGCGTCACGCGTCCCGCCAGTCGCTGCCGCCGGCCGCCTCGAGGTGGGCCTGAAACATTTGCTTCGAATTAGGCCATGGAATCGGGGGTGGCCCCGGCAACTCAAGGAAGACAGGAAGGCGTTCGAAAAGAGCCATGCTGACAGGATAGGCACAGGAAGTCGCAGAACGGAGCAAGGGCGAAGGCCTTGGCAAAAGGTTGGCAAAGTCTGCACATAAAGAGCGCTAGGCCTCGCGGACGCCAGACGCGTCAGTCAGGACAGAAAAAAGGCGGGAAGCACGTAAACTCACGAGTTCTTGATTGTCGCGGCCAGAACCGAGAACAATCCCATCCTCGTCGCCATGTTGTGTCGGCGGGCGGCGTCCGAACGACGGCAAGGGCCCGACGACTGGACGCGGCACGCGGCGTGCGCCGGCACGGCCCACGACACGAATGAGTAATGTGAGTCCAGAAGCCGCGGAAGCCCAACAGCGACTGAGCCGTCTAGCAGCCGTTTATTGTACACCACACATCGGAGACACGCGTACACACGTGATTGGTTGTGGTCAATCACGTGTGCTGGTAAACAACGACATCTGTTGAAAGACATACACAACTAGGCACTCAGTCAGTGCGCGTACACCTCATAGATATACACAACTAGGCACACAGTCAGTGCGCGTACACCTCATAGATGGCGCCACATATATCACGCCTGTCTTCTGCCGTATATCTGTAAGGGCTACAACTGTAGGGCACAGTGTTGGGCAGCAAATCAATGCGATGTTGAATGCCATTAAAATAGCCGATATCATCTTCATGGCGAAAAAACAGTGCATTATTCCTAGCCAGAATGCCAGCAATGACTGATTGATGTTCAGGGGAGAGCTCACAGCCTAAGTTGGCTGGTGGCAGGTCGGGGTGGATGTTTACCGGCACGGTAGTGCAGCCGTGTGGCGCGGCAGAGGTTCAGTCTGATGGCAGTGTGCTTGCGGCCAAAGTTTACCAACGAGGCTCTTCAGGCACCGGCAATGGCTCTCGTTGAAGGCAGTCTTGTGGTACTTTAGCCGGCGGGAAAAGCTTTGAATGGGCTAAAATGTCTGCATTGGCCATTTGCGGGATCAGACGCTGAGTGGCTAGGAGCGTTACACCCGTGGCTTGGTGTTGGAGCTGAGTAGGTTGTGGTGGCTGAAAGACCAAGCGAGCTTGCGCGGCCGCAAACCAGTCTTCACCCAAAATAAGGGGAAGAATGTTGTTTTGCAAAACTGCTGCCTCCACCTCACCCGATATAGGGCCAATAGTTATCTTCAGGAGGGCTGGCCTAATCGGTAGTGCTGTACCAGCTCCAACAACGGAAAGAGGTAGATTAGTCCAGGGCAATAGCATTGTAGAGGGAAGGATGTCTTTGGAAATCAATGTGACTTTCGAGCCAGAGTTTGGGTAAGCATCGTGCTCTTTGATTCCTGTAACGGTCGCCGTGAAAAATGGGCACAGCGGTTGGGAACCTTCCAGTGTTCCGGGCAAACTGTGTAGGGCTTGTGGCTGTCTGGAGCCAGGGGTGAGTGGCGATTAAGACCTTGGTGACTTGGTACGCGAAGGACATGCCGCTGCCAAATGCACCAACTGTTTGCACTTGTAGCAGACTGCTTGAGTTATGTCTTGGCCACTGCGGAATGCTGGGGCCCCATAGCGTGCGGAAATGGCTTCATAGTGGCGTTCCTGTTGTGCCGTGGCTGGCTGGCTTGACAAAGGTCCGGTGTCGACTGCGCCAAATGTGAGGCTTGGTTTGCTCACAGAGAGACTCCGAGCTTAACAAACAAACTATTTAATTGGTCTAAGTTATCGTACACACATTATTACATATGTCTTCACACGTCAGTGTCCATGGCTCGACTGCTGAGCTCGTCGCACTGCGACGTGGAGACGAACCCCGGAAGCGGAAACACACTGTGGCCGACTGTTTGGCTGGTTCCCGCTAATCGCTCTAGTACGTCGCTCACACTTTCCTTACTCAGTCAAGAACGCTGCTTTGGCAGTTAGCTGCATAATAGACATGAACGCGCCTGTTGCCCAGGCGAAGCTTTGCACTGGTGATTTTATCCTCGAAAATCGCTGTCATCGCAGAGCGCCAAGAACCGCTCCCGCCGTAGACGCCGACAGGTACGGTGTTACAGTACGCGATCTTTAGCATGATTGTATCAGCAATATCAGGCAACCGAAATGCCGACTACGTATAGAACGCAATTTATGAAAAGCGTCATTGTTTTTACGTACAGTTTCCAGTTGCAATTTTGCTTTCAAGCAGCTGGTCTTGCTGAAGACTGACAGGTCGTCGGTGTTACTTTCAAGGTGGCTATTGCAATGAGAGACCCACTTGCGCTGACGGTATCATTCGCACACAACTTCTTTCTCCGTGATAGCACATGCGGGGAACATAACATTTGACAACGCACAGCTGTCTTCTTTTCTTTCTGCTCGATGAATACAGATCACCAGTGAACTCGCACTCATCCTCGCTCACAAGCCACGATGTGAACTTGCTGCAACCGAACGACGCCATCATCGTTTACCGGGGCAGGAAAAAGCTGAAATGACACCAGAAAACTAAAGACAGCAAAAAACGAAACCCCCGCATGGAATAAGCTTTCTTGATAACAATGTGAACGATCTTGAAAATAATAACTACATCTTTTGTTTTTATGTTTTCTTTTATGCTACGTAGTATATAAAAGTTAGCGTTCGCGGACTACATGCAGAAGCGTAGTAAAAAAGTGCGTGATTCGGCTTCGTAGCTTTGGCTGTGCTGCCACAGAAAGTTGTCGCGAGGTGTAGAATTGGCTTCAGCGAGTAGGACCTGGCCAGACACAATGTCACTGATGTTTCTCTGAGCCAGGTCAGCCTTAATGAGTCCCTGGCCGCCACAACTCACAGTGCTACGAAAAAAGAGCGCAATAGCAAGCACCTTTGTGCCGTACTTAGCCACTAGATGGCGACAGAAGTTTTATATTAAAGCGATCCCGTAGCTGCTGCGCGCGTGGAGATATTTCGGAGGAGGCTGGCTTGTGGACGCTCCTTCCTAAGCTCTTCTCTCCTTCATGGGTGCGCACGATGGACCGCCAGCACACTACGGAAAGCAGGCACATGGGCCACGCGGTTTGAAAACGTTTCGAAAAGCAAATTCAAATTTCGATTATGGCGATCACAATTTATTAAGCCACTTTGTCAAACACGTCACACCCGTTTGTAGGCCACTACTGCCGCACGCATTACGCGCTGTTACTAATTTCGGCCATGACCTCGGAGATCGGGCCGCCCGAGCCGTCTCGGAGGCAACGTTTTGGCGCATTTAGGCGCAAAATTGTGCTTTTTTTATCACGATGGCGCAGCAAATCTCGTTTGGCGCAAGAGTGGGACCACTGGGCATAGTCACTTTGATCCCTGCAACCTTTATGTTGTTTCTGCAACATTTGGTGCACATTGTCTACAGATGCAAGTCTGCTTACGGATGTGACTGATCGCTGCTGGTCTTTTTCTTGCATGCGTTTCATGCTTCGGTGGCCAGGATTCATGCTTGGTTTGTACAAGATTCCCACTGAAGTCCTTTCACAGCCTGCATTGAAGTTCATAACAGCTTCAGCCCCAGCTGCCTGAATGCTGTAGAGCGAGTGATGAGTGCTTCTCTTTTGGAGCAAGTGACCATTATTAGCGAGTGCAGGCTTTCATTACTGTTTTGAGTTTTACCACACGTACTGCTCGAGAAGCTTTGATGATATATATAGAAAGCAGAGCTTTCACCACATAATCACGGAGGTGGTAACAATGTCGTGGGGCTGGCTTTCCTTTTGCTTTTGCAGCATTTCGCCTGCACCAAGAATCGGGACCAGAAGGACAAAGGCTGTGATTTGATTGACTATTATTTGATGTTACATGATGATAAGTCGCCATCACAGCGTTTTCTATTGCCTCAATGTCGTCACTGTGGGACTTGATTGCCCAACCATAGTATAAGCTGAGTTCATAAGGTCCCCCCGTCAACTACTTTCTGCCTAGTAGTTTGGTGTCACACTCCTTGTGTTTTGTCACTAGATTGCGGAGGGCTGTCGCCATACGCTTCTGTATGTGGATAATACATTCATCTTTTTGAATATCAATGTATCCAGTGACTTCGGCCTCTGTCAGGGCGAGGAACGTCCTGCTGTCGCCATCTGACAAAACAGTTGTATACCTGAGTTGGTGCTTCTTTGAAGATATTTACAATATGGTAAGGCCAGCCTCAACTTCCATTTCACCAGATTTGTTGTCTGTGTTTTTTTGGCATATGTGACTGGCCTTCCATTCTTCATAGTGGGGGGTCCTCAGGTTTTGGTCCGCATTCGCAACCAGCGCAAGAGTTGCTTAGTACAATGTGATCTGAGACGAGCCCAGAAAAAGGTTCACTAACCGCACCAACTGCAATGTGGAACGAATGTCGACGGGTCATCCAAGACCTGTCGTAGAACACGGCGATATTCCCAGTATTGTCCATATCAGCTCGCTGTGCAGTTTCTGGACCGATTCTGCCCTCTATTTTTCTTGCTTCTCAACCGCGCATATCAAGGCGGGCATCATCATCTTTTTCTGGTAGGCCTGCCATGTGTGTGTGTGTAGTCTGCAGTGCGAAATATTCGTGACGGCAGAAATGATGTTCAGAGCCATTTGTCTGTTTCCAGTGGCTTGCATCGTGCATTGTTTGTCGTAAACGGAGTAACTTTTTTTTCGTCTCCGTTCACGCGTGGTGAGCTCTACACCGTTGTTTTATCGCCGCAGTTGGCGCAAAAAAAGCATCAGTTTCACAGCAAGGCCATATTCACACTCGTCTTGGTAGATTTTGGTGTCTCCACCGCATATCTGCATACCTAGGACTTCATGCGTTCGAGAAGAGTGTTCACCAAATCCAAACACACCATGGTGAAACTGGTCTCGTCAAGCGGGCAGGCACCGGAGTCGCTTGCAGCCAACAAGTCCGCCTTTCATTGCATTGCGGCAGTCGACGCAAGCTTTTCCACTTTATCTTCGGCTCTCCTTTTACATTCACTAATATCTGGCGGCGCCATAATACCAGTGTCACTACAAATGCTGCCAACGTCGGCAATATTCATTCACGAACACATTAGGCCTAATTCTGTAGTGCGCTGCTGGGTCGGCTTGGGGGCTCTGTCGTTCGATGTCTGTGGTCGCTCATCTTCGACTTGCGGTCCATCCTCGATGACTCTCAACCTTTCTGCAACTCTTCTAATGTTCAATATGTGCGACCTTTTTTCTCTTCTTGCCGTACTTATGCCAGCATGCAAGCTTATGTGCTGGCATTGCTGTTCTGCGTCAGATAGCAAAGCGGAGTGGTGCCTGCGTTACCGACTCGCTTGCGCGTGCAGATGGTGCTCTCAGCCAATTGCATAGACAGTGCCATTTTTCGTCACATGCCCTAAACAAGCAATAGCTATAGCCGTTCTACCACTTTTCGGGCCACTTTTCCATTGACATGAGTGAATGGAGGAGGGTGCTGGCGTATGAAATTTAAAGGGCCACTAAACCACCTCCGATATTTTTTCAAACATTTCAAGTAAACATGCGCATCGTGTGCGGAATGCTGTCACGATCAACGATGCCACACGCGGCAGTGCTACAAGCCGCGGCCGCGCCACAAATTCCAAAAAATTATCTCTCCTCCTTTCCGAGCCCTTCCGGCCTCTGCGTGACGTCAGGATGTGAATAGGTGACGTAGAGCTCAAGTCATGCTCTGTTGGTCGAACAGGAACCTACTACATCCGGTAAGTCAGCAATCAGCTGGCCGCGCTCCTTGTTGTTGTTCGTAACGTTGCCCATGCGGAGGTGTTCTGGCACGGCTTGTCACTGTACGGATCCATCATGTTGGCGATCCTTTGAAGGCGTGCGCGCAACACAAGGTCCATGCTGGCACGATTGGTATGAGCATGGGCCGGCACGGCAGCAGCGGTTAGCCAACAAGCGTGCAGTCGACGGAGCAGACGGAGTGCCGAGTCGCGGCAACCGGAAGTAGAAGGTGTTTTGAGCAGTGCGTCGGCGGTGACGTATGCCACGCGAGATTGGAAGGGGCGCTCGGCGTGAGGGAAAAGCGGCTTTGGGAGAGGATACCAACGGAGGGTAGCGATGGAAAGAGCTTTAGGAGCGATCGCCGCGTTTCGATGATGAAACGTGTATAACTCCGCTATTTCGGCACCGTTTCGAAAAATTCTCACGGCTCCATGTTCGTTGTACACTCGTGCACAACTTCCCCACCACAACTGAATTTCGACCTCTGGGTGGTTTAGGGGCCCTTTAAAGACGAAGGACTGATCTTTCAATTGAGACCAAGACTGTGACGAGCACGACTGTGGTACGGGAGCTATACATCGTTGAAATTGCACCTTGTGGGTTCTGCATCTATGCAAACTGAGCCACATTTAAGAGTTGGGTTACGGTTGAAATAGACGCGCTTTAGATATGAAACTTTACAGAAAATAATGCATGTAGATTCCGAAAATGGCATTTTCAAAAATTAGGTTTTTTGGTGCCCAAGACTCGTGTCCCCCCGATGGCATTGGTCGAATGCCAGAAGGAGCTTGCGACCTTTATCTTTTGAGTGTATTATGCAGTGTTTGATTATTCCACTACATAAAAGCTGATATTCCATCACATTTATTCTGTAATTTTCGGTTACCACTATTGTGTTTCGAGGAATCCAGTGGCTTCAACTTCCTTCAAAACGTACTGGCTTAGGATGTGGAGCTCACGTCTGGTGCAATTGTTCATAAAGAAATAGACTACTGCTATTTCAAAGCGAGTTGAAAAAGCCCATTCAACACAAAGCAGAGCAATGAATCTGCTTGAAGAGGCTCGTTGGAGCGTTTCTCAGGAAGGACTTGCCCATGGTCCACATCGCCTACGAATCCATCTCTTTGCTTTTCGTTGAGAAATCTTTGTTTTACTCTCGTCTTGTCGATTATCAATGAACATGCTCTCGATTGCAGAGGAGTGTATGCAGCAATCTCAACAGATAGTTGTTGCTTCACCTGGTCTGTCACTTCAACATCTTCAAGTTATGATCCCAAGAAACATTCCAAGGTGCTCTCCGGGTAATAAGTTGCGGTATTCCGATGTTTATGTGTGGTTAAAGGCTCATGTTGAGAGGTTTCTCAGCACTATACTTTGGCGTATTGTCAGTTCTGACCATTTCTCCTCTTCCCGAACATCTTCATGTGCTCCAGCAAAATTGAAGTGCCAACATAACTTTCCTTTGCCTTTTTATCAACTGAGGAAAGTGTTGTGTACTTAACAGTTGCAGTTGGGCAAAGAAGTCAGCACTTGAGGTAATGAACAAAGAACTTTGCGGTTTATTACAGACAGTACGACTACATGCTGTGGATGCTTCCGGCTAAGTGGCGTGTTGGGCACGGTCTTGTAGGTCCTTATATACCATTCTGTAGGTGGCCTAGTGAGCTGTCATGGTTGCTCGATGAGGCTTTCTGATTACTGTAAGGTCAGCCAGTTGTGAAGCCCTTCTCCCCTTTTTGTGGAGAGAACAAAGCAGTCCTTGGACTTAGTCACCTAGTACCTCTGCGGAGGCTGATGCTTTCATTGCGGATATCGTCGCACTTTTGAGTGTTGCAAGGTGGTGCTGACTGTGCTGGTGCAGCCACTGCTTGTTGAGGTGTCTCTTGACTGCTTTAGCTTTCATGGTCAGCTGATTCATCCGACGGTTAGCAAACTCGACACCGATGTCTGCTTCACGAGGAAGCAGCTGATTGCGGTGCCTTCGCCATCTGAAAGATTTCCTTGATGTAGTGACATCCACATTGCAGAACATAGGTCCAGTTTGTCTTGCAATGACACCTTGGACCCCAGGTGGCGAACCTCAACAAGTGTGAGTGAGAACAGGGTGACCAACGGCAAACGTGCAGGCATGACTCGGTCGTTGACCCATCTGCTTGAATTGTTCTTGCCGGACCCTTCCCTCCACTGCAGGCTTGACCGCATGCGACCAGCAAAACCCGAGGGAAGTTTGGATGCCATTGGCGTAAATGACATATCCCAGGTAATGCAGTTTTTCTTGGAAAAAAGAACATTTGTCCTGTCGTACTCTGACACTACTCTCTGATAGGCACTTTAGGATGGCCTCGAGGTTTTCAAAGTGCTCATCCTTCATTATTGCAGTGATGATATCATCCGGGTTACAGCGGACTACTTCCAAGCCCTTTACCATCGCGTCCTTATGTGTTGTAAAATACCAGGTGCCGAAGACACTCCAAATGTCAATCGGTTGACGGTCTAAAGTCCTTTTTGAGTGTTTAGTGTGATGCATTTTTTGGAATCCTCTGCAATCAACCCCTTTTGTTAAGCCCTATTCAGGTCAGTTTTTGAGAACTGCTGGCCTCCTGTAAAAACCAGCAAGTAGGTCTTTGATTCTTGGAGTGGGGTAGTAGCCAGTGTCAAGGCAAGGGTTGACAGTCGTCTTGTAGTTACCACATAAACGGATGCCATCATCCTTCTTCCACTACCAGTACCACCGGTGTCGGGAACTCTCTCGTCACAGGCATTATGATGCCAAGTTCTTCGAGCTTCTGCAGTTCGGCTTCAACAGCTGGTTGAATAGCTAACGTGGCACTTCTCGCTTTAAGAAACTTGGGGTGCGCATCTTCTCGCAGGAGCAGTTGTGCGTGCTCGCCTGAGACTGGGCTGAGTTCATCTTTGAGAAGGTCTCTCCGTAGCTTTGTAAAATCGATTTCAACCGGACCTTTTCATGCGTTTGACAGCAGTTTGCAGGAGCCAGCTTGTTTTACAGCCAAGGTGTTGTTCCAATTTAGACTACTGGTTCAAAGCCAACCTCAGCCGAAAAGGGGAGGTCCACTTCTGTGTGTGACGTACAGTGGCAGGATCTTAACCAGATCTTCGTGGCGGACCTCCACATCAACCACACCTTCTGGCACGACAAGTGCTCCCATATATGTGCGGAGCTTCAGGGTTTTCGGTGAAAGTTTCATATTGCCATGCAGTTTTTTTTAACTGTTGCACAGGGCATGACGGGCAGCGCAGGATCGGTGTCTATTTTCATTGACAGAGGTTTCTTTTCCACCATCACTTCCATGGTGATTGGGACGTCTTTAACTGCCCACCCAAGCGCCAGACCCTCTTGTTAAATGGTCAAATAGTCTTTCTCACGTTCCAGCAGTTGGCGACGCGTATGCCACCAGATGAAGAACTCCGTCATGGCATTACATGAAGACAGCTCCCATGCCTTTAGAAGAGCCATCAGTGCACAGCACGAATTGCTTTGTGAAGTCGGGGGTCTTCAACATCAGCTGCCTGTAAAGCACCTGCTTTAGCTGTTCGAATGCCTCCTGCTCTTTCCTGTCCCAGACCACTTTGTTCAGAGCCTTCTTTTGCGTCAAGTCGGTCATCGGTGCGGCCCCATTTCTGGCAAGTTGTCGGTGAAACCTCTGTAATGGATGGGTAAGGCCTAGAAATAACCGCACCGCTTTCTTTGTTTCTGGAAGCTTTGCTGCCTGAATATTTTCCTGCATCTTGGCTTGCGGATGCAGAAGGCCATGTCCGACGATGTGTCCAAGGAACTTTACGGAAGTAGAGTCAACTTGGCTCTTTTTGTTGGCTGCACTGTCAGACTGGCTCGTTCCACGTGTTCAAGAAATGACTGTGGTACGGTCACATGGTCCTGCCAAGTCTCTGTGGTGATGAGAACATCATTGAAATAGAGGTATATGTTGGGAAGGTCTTCCACAAGCTTTCTCATCAGCATTGTAAAGATGGTTGGTGCTCTCCTAATGCCAAAGGGCATAAATCGAAACTGGTAAAGTCCAGAAGCACAAGCAAAAGCTTTCATTCTTTTTGGTTTCTCATCCATTGGCACTTGCCACTACCCTTTGGAGAAATCAAATTTTGAAAAATAGTGGCAGCTTCCGAGTTTTGCAAAGATCATGTCCCCTGCTAGTTTTTGCACTTTTTGCTTCGTCAGCTGTACACTACAGATTCTCTCCCCGCAGTAAAATGTGAATTCTTGTTTTAAAAATGCTTTTGGCAACCTCTCTTGAATGTTGTGACAAGACGGAAAACAGTTGACAGCTTGTGTATTGTCATTAGTGGTGGCCACCAGTTGAGCAATCGTTACTTTATTGCACAGAAGCTTGTTGCTATTTGCCCGAAACAAATTTTCAGCTGTTTCAAGTAAATGAAGAACTGCTGGTGCTGGTGATACTAGGTTACAGTCATCAGTGTAGGATTTCAACTTTGTGAGCACACTGGCTTCAACTGACATCGTGGCAGTTTTGCACTGCTCACAACTACCTGTGTGCTTTGCAACGCTCTTTACCACAAATCCAGCGAGGTAAATGATCATGCTCCATCACACTAATATCTAGGAGGTCATTGGGAAAATCGACAGCTTCTGTATCATCGCTGTTAGGTGCTTTTGCATGGCAATTTTCAATTCCAGTTATGGAAGGAGCATCGTCGATTGCATAGGTGCCACTTCTACTTGGCCGGAAGAACTGTGCCAAAGTAGCAGCTCGAGTAGCACTACGAAACTGCAGAGCCTTTGGCGCTGCATTTTTTGCTCTCAATGTGGAGAACAAATTCTCAAGAACGTCTTGGCCAAATCGGCTGAGCAAAACAAAAACAAAACCCTACTCATTACGATAATAATCTTGCAGTTGCAAAGCAACATTGCACACTAAAATGATGCCAGTCCGTACAGGCTTCTAACATGTTTTTGGAAGTGGAGCCTATCTTTAGGTCTTCAAATAAAGTCACCATGTCCTCTAAAAAAATTCATGAGTCCTCATATTTGATGATCACTTAACTTGCTGATTGCAAGCTTTGTTGTATGTGATGTCAGTACTTTGAACCATCTAAAAATGGTTTCTATGAACCATGCTGTTGCCAACGCTTCTTGGGGGCAAATCTCCCCTTTGGACCAGGAAAACGTAGTGCAGCTGCTGTATTGTAATCAAGCAATGAAAATGCAGGCCCCACTTTCATTTTCTCATAATGTACTGGATCCAAGAAGGATGGTTTCAAGTGCGGTGCTATGTTTAATTGCAACTCTGAGTTGATTTCTACCAGCTTCTGAATCGGCGCAAGGTTTACTTCATTGGAAGGCAGCTTATGTTTTCCGACCACGTTTGCAGGTAGGAAAATTGACTGGCCACGTGTGAGGTTGTTCCTTAAGTTCTTTAGCAAATGCGCAGTGTCTACCATAAAATAAAACTTGCGATTTTGGTCAATAGGATGAGAACAAGAAGCTCTTGACACAGAGCGCTTTCCCACAACAATGCCAAATTCTCTCCCAATTGCCGTGTTCCCACCAGCCATGTCACTAACGACAGCATCTATACGAACCTCGATTTTTTTCGCATTTTTTCTGTTTTTTTCTAAAGACTTTAGTGGGCGTAAGTTCCCAGCGCCCTCTCTTGACACGCGGAGAAAAAAAGAACTCCAAGCTTACCCCAGTGGTCCTCGCTCATCCAGTGCTGTTCAGTCACCTAAGCTACCTCTTACATCATGCCCCACACCACTTTGTTCGAGAACCTTCAAGATCGGCTGGCTGGAAAGCATCTGGTTTAGCTGTTCGAATACCTCCTGCTGCTCTTTCTTGCCCCAGAACACTTTGTTTGGAGCCTTCCTTCGCGTCAGCTTAGCCAACAGGGGGGGGCCATTTCTGAGAAGTTGTGGATGAAATCTCTGTTAGCCGGTAAGGCCCAGAAGTGACTGCGTCGCTTTCTTTGTTTCCGGAAGCTTTGCTGCCTGAATATTTTCCAGTGTCTCAGCTTGCGGATGCAGGAGGCCATGTCCGACGATGTGTCCGGAGAACTTGACAGAAGTGAACCCAACTTGGCTCCCCACCGTCAGACCGGCTCATTCCACACATTCAAGAAATGACTGTAGTACAGTCACATGTTCCTCCCAAGTCTCTGTGGCGATGAGGGAATAGTCTAAATAGTATCAGATGTTGGGAAGGTCTTCCACAGGCTTTCTCATTGGCCTTGTAATAATGGCTAGTGCTGTCTTAATGGCGATGGGCATAAATCGAAGCTGGCAAAGTCCAGAAGCGCAAGCAAAAGCTGTCATACTTTTTGATTCCTTGACCATTGGCACCTGCCAGTACCCATTGGGGAAATCAAGTTTTGAAAAATAGTGGCAACTGCCAAGTTTTGCGAAGATCATGTCCACTCTGGGAATCGGTTCTTTGTCGGAAATCAGGACTTGGTTCAGTTGCTGGGAGTCTATGCAAAGGCGCATGACCCCATCCCTCTTCTTCTGGACCTGCCCTGCTGAGGATATACCTACACATGCCTACACATAAATTCTCAGAGCGGTTTTTCCATAGGTAATTACAGAGATAATACACAAACACGAAGAGTACTTCTTCAGCTGTAAGTACTTAGATAGAATATTCACGCACCGAAAAAAGGCACTGGGGGGTAGAATGGAAAGCTGGTCCACTTGAGTTGCTGATGGAGACTTCGCAGACAGCAGATTCCACAGCTGTTAACCCCTCCTTGGGCAAACGCATCAGTTCTTGCCTTCTCCAATACTCCGACAACGTTCCCATTCTGAAAAAAAGCAGTTGAGAACTATGAATTTCAACGCTACCAATTACACAGGCGCATCACGCAAACGTCGATTCGTCGTCTCGGCTCAGTGCAAGCTGCAAAACATCGAGTTGCAGAAACGCGTATTTTAAACGATGGTGAGTGATAGACTAGCAACAAAAGCAAAGCGCACTTCCTAGCACGCAGTCATGTCATAGACACAAAAGTTAAAACTATGATTGCTTTAATTTCATTGCTTCTAGGAACAGCGATATTAACGCCAACCTCGTGCTCTTCACGATTCCGCTATATTTAAAAACTAACTGTTGCCAAACTGCAATGAAGCCATACATGTGTGGCTGTGAACGCAAACCGCATGCTCACCTTTAGTTTTTCAGAGCATGGAAGAATCTTGCGGAACTCAGCCGGTTTTGAAGTATCTGTGCACCATTGCATGATGTACAAATGGTGCGTGCCGTTAACCATCACGGCGCAAGAGCGCACAACACGCAGACACCGAAAAAACTTAACATGCCAGCCAACGCTCGCTTCATGTAACGGAACATCACGAAACTTTGCTTAGCCTCCGATGGTGGTAGTGAAGCATGGCTGCGCACGGGGAGTGCGGCTTTGCTGGCACGGCGGCGGGCTGCCATTGGCTGCTTTCATTTTGAGTCGCCATCGACTCTAGCGCCAATTTTACCTTCAGTTATTGCCCTAGCGCTTGGCCGCCGAACTAGACAAGATGGTCAAGATGGTGGCGATGACGTAATTACTTGGGACGCCTGAGCGGCAGTCTTTCCGACCATCTGCATACTGCACCAACCCGAACCTGTCACTCTGCCTCACTTCACCTCAGGGGGAAGGCGAATCTGTCACTCCGCCTCAGGGGGGGGAGGCGCAAAGCCAACTCCATACATTGACGTAATAGGGAGGGGGGTGGGGCCGACGAACCGTCGCCCCCCTGAAGGGGAACCCTGCGCATGCCTATGCATCATAGGTCGGCAAAAAAAGTGGAACTCACTCAGACTCACTCCAGAAATATATCTTGCGCTTTGGACTCACTCAGACTCAGACTCACCAAAATTTTCCTGAGTCGGACTCACTTGGACTCACACATGAAAATTTTCTTCAACCGGACTCACTCGGACTCAGACTCACGGCTCGATCTGAGTCTGAGTGAGTCGACTCATGAGTGAGTTCGCCGACCTATGCTATGCATGTTACAATGCATGTTACACTAAGGAAAATGCTCATGCAAAAGGAACACACTTCATGCATTGTGAAATGCCAGTACATTTTTTTATTACTTTGCCGAGCTCAAACCTTGAGTACACCTTTTGCAATTGTGGCTTGGTGTGCAGCAACTTCCTTTTGGCGTGTTTTTCAATCATGTTGCTGGAAAAATTTGCCAGAAAAGGTCGCAGGAACTTCAACAGAATTAACTTGACAAGTGCAGTTGTATGTGCTACACTGTCATCCCTTTCACACTTGAATAGAGGGTTCTTGACAATAGATGGAAGAACGGCAGACGTGAACTTCTGAAGTGGCTGTGGCTGTCTAATCAGCAAAGCTGCCACTCGTGAGGCAGCAAGTTCGAGAAGGCTGACGAAGTCGACGAAAGCTATGCTGGGGTACGACAGTCCACCCCTATGAATGCCTACAAGCAGTAAACCATGGCTAAATAGTTTACTGGTGCGACCAGTGCTGTCGCATTTCAAAGCAATGAAAACAAAAAAAAATCACAGCATATCCATGGGGTGAATGATGATGAGTGGGCGAAGCTCCGGAGGGAATCATCGGTAAACCGTGAATCTTCCGTGTAATTCGCCCAGTCGATCATCATGTAAAGACGTGAGAAACACTGTGTGTATATATATATACAAATCAACTTTTATTTGTTCTTAGACGATGGATGGCTTGCGGTGTCCCTTCATTATGACGGCTTTATGGTCCGTGAAATGAAGGAAGAGCGGTTCCTGTATGGGTTGCAGTAGACAATTTGCAAATACTAGGTCTATGCATGTTCCTCGGATCGTGGTAGGTTTCATATGGTCAAACGATATACATCTGAGTGCATATCTAGAAGCCATATGTTGGATAAGCAGGATCCATCCGGCGACTCCGAGTGAAAGTGAAAGCGTACGTCGCCGCGCTAAATCGAACGATCGCCTTTCTCCAATGAGAAGCACCACACGTGTTGTGGGTACATTCCACTATACTGGAACGCACTTATACTTCATCGTTATCACGTGTAGTGGGTACATTCCACTATACTGCGTCATCGTCATCTTTATCGCGTGGAGTGGGTACATTCCACTATACGTGGCTATCTACCTACCTACCTACTACTACTACCGTATTTACACGATTGTAAGTCGACTCGAATGTAGGTCGACCCCCCCCAAAATCGCGTGTCCCCCCAAAAGGAAAAAAAAAATGCGAGCGAAAAAAATTTATTCACGAAGACTACTCATCGTCGCTGGAGTCGTCCTCACTGGTGCTGCTGCCGTCATAGCTGCTGCGGTCAAACAGCACGTCGTCATCAAGTGTGAGTCCACACTTCGCGAACGACCGCACCACGACATCGCGCGGTACAGCCGCCCATGCGGAGAGCACCCACTCGCACACAGCCAGGGAAGCCTTCCTCACGCGCCCACTTGGGGTAAGTTCGCGGTTTTCCGACGATATCCAATGGTTATATTCGCAGCGCAGGAGGTCCTTAAAAGGCCTTGTTGACCCCCACGTCGAGAGGCTGAAGCTGCCCCGTCAAGCCACCGGGGATTACGAGCATGTCGGTGCGCTCCTTCTGAAGCACCGCTTGCACTTTGGCGGTGAGGTGACCTCGGAATGAGTCCAGCACTAGCATGTTGGCGATTTCTTTCTTGAGGGATGCCCCCGGCCTCAGGAGCCACACTAGGCGGTACCACTCCACCACCATGTCATCTGTCATGAAGCCCTTTGCATTCGCCCGTACCACAACGCCTTTAAGAAGTACCTCTTTAGGCATCGTCTTCCTCTTGAACACGATGTACGGGCGAAGCTTGGTGCCATCCGCCAAGCATGACAGCATCACAGTGAAACGCAGTTTCTCATTGCCCGTTGTGAGCAGGTTAACATCGCGTTCACCCTTCACACTCACCGTCGTATTGCTGGCCATGTCGAAGTAGACGGGAGTCTGGTCGGCATTGCCGATCTGGCCAAGCAAATACTGTCGAGTGTCACGCAGTTTAAGGAAATGCCTATGGAAGGCGAGGACCTTCTCCTCGTATGCGGCCGGCAACTTCTGGCACACGCTGGTGCGTCGACGTAGAGCGAAGCCAGCCCTCTTCATAAACTTAGAAGCCCAAGCCCTGCTGGCTTTGAATTGAGCCCTTGGTATTCCTGCTTCAGAAGCGCAGACACGGGCTTGCTGCGTTATCATTTCACAAGTGACCAACAGTGATCGATCGCGTAAGTCAGTCATATATGCCGCAAGCTTCGCCTCCAGCTCCGGAAAGCGGCCAGACTTGGGCCCACAAAAACCACGGCGCGTGGAATCGCACGAAAATATTTCCTCGCGCTGAAGCCGCCACTGCCGCACCACACGTTCGCTAACTCCAAACTTGTGTCCTGCTGTGCAGTTGTTCGTTTCCTCGGCATGGAGGATAGCAGCCCGTTTGAACGCTGCCGTGAACGAGCGCCGACAGTTCTTCGGGCCCAGGGCACTCATGACGCGGCTGCTTAAAAAATGCTATCACAAAGAGAAGCTGTTCCCTGGCTCTTCCGTCGACTACCAATAACTTCTTTCAAAGTCGGCATCACCTTTATTGACGTCAAAATGTATGCAATATGGTAAATTAATACGCTACGCTTTTACCGTAACCATGGAAACGTAAGTGCAAAGTTGTAACCGCGGCGTAGCGCCCCTGATTTCTCGTTTCTTTTGCCGTTACTAGCGGTACATGGTTCGGTTTCGATTCTAAGTCGACCCCCCCAACATTGGATTGTCAAGTTTGAAAAAATGGGTCGACCTACAATCGTGTAAATACGGTACTACTACTACTACAACAACTACAGAGGAGGAACAGACCCACACCCTTAGGAGCTTCGCCCCTAAAACAAAGACTAACGGACACGGCACACTGCAACGGCATAACAACTACACGTGCGATGCTTGCGCGATGGGGGTAAGTTGTAGCGCCACACTTTGCAGTGGCGACTGGGAGAACTAAAAGAAATAAAATAAACAAGCAAAAACAAATTGGGCGCGCAGGAGCGCCGCGGTACGGGCTGGGCGCTAATTTATAGAGGAGGTCGTGTTATTTACACAAGGGCACTTGCTCATATGAAGAAAGGCCGGAGTGTCCACTAATCATATCATGCAACAACATCTGGGCTAGATCCTCACAAAACGGTTCATTTTTTACTCTTTATATAAATGAGCACTAAGCTCTCGCTGTTTTTGTCATCCCTGGATCGGAGTATGCGCCAAGTATGACCTCTGTGCACTCTTTCACGTCTCTCTCTTGGGCACCTTGCTTCCCCTACTTTTCTCCTTTTAATATCTGCCGTCCGGTCTAGACCACCTTGTGAGACCATCCCCCCCTTCAATTCTCCAGTAATGAAGCACAGAGCTCTCTTTCTATCTCTGTTACAGAGACGTCTCTCCACTTCCAGGTGCTGACTTATCATTGCCCTTATCACTCAGGAAATCAGCCAACGGAGCAATCATTTGCTCTGTCAATGTGCAATTGAAATATACTACAGCAGGACCAACTTGACTAGTCTACCCAGCTGGCTGCCTGTCTCGAGTCTTGTCTCAGACAAGGTTCCACCGCATGTTTACAATTACTGTGGAAGCACATCACTCTTCATTCTGCCAGGAGAGGCATCGCGACCACAAGGGATTGTTTACACTGTCAGTCTGCTTCTCCGTGAGACTGCTTCCACCGCACGGGTTGTTTCTGGAGAGAATGGGTCTCTTTTCTGAAGAGGAATGCGCGCCCACAGTGAATGCGCTGCTGCTGAGCCCTCTGGCGGTCGGCTTCTTGTGTGGCCTAAACCAATACTCACGCACATCATCACTGAACCTGAAACTCACGAACACCGCACTTCCCTTTCCACTCTGTCTGTGTCACCACTGATCTTGGTAACGGTCCGGGAGTAGGCTGAGATGCATGTTTAGTGTTGTGGTTGTTTGATTTTGAGGCAGTGCCTCAAATCAGGAAAGGAAGAGCCATTTTTTACACACAAAAAATGTAACACTAGGACAAATGGAAAAAAAAAAGGAAAAAGAAACAGGCAAACAAAACCAATAGAGTCAAGTTAGGAATACGTTAAAGCTATGCGACTGGTTATGTATGATGTCTAAATGATGTTCCGTATCAGGGTTGCCCTTGGTGGCTACTTTGCGCCAAATTGGCTACTTTCCTGACCCTGAATGGCGACAAATATTTCAGGATGGCGCCATGGCTACTTTATGGCTACTTTGAACTAATATATTGTAGCATTTACTGGCCATTTCTCCCTATTATATGACAATAAAACAAACAGCAAGCAAATTTAAAGAATAACCACTATTTGCCAGCTTTTCTGTCATCTAGGCCTACGCGCGCACATGTGCCGCGTCAGCGGGCTTGTGCGCATGGAGGCACCCAACGAGCGCCCCTCCGTCTGAGAAGACCCCTCCGTCTGAGAAGACGGAGGGACGCGCGCATGTAAGGAAACGCATGGCTATGTAGGGCAGTGCTGACGCCAGATAATAATTATGCTGAAACGCAGCGCGTCAAAGAGATATCCGCAACAAAATGAAGCTGAACTGTTCAATGTTCAATCAGATATCGCTACTTGAAGCTGGACTGGTAATATGTAACTTTGTACCAATCTCGGTCGAAAGCTTCAAAAAAGAAAAAAAACCGCTACAACGTTTTACGTTCCTGCTGAGTTGTTGGCCCAAAATTACTTTCGTAAGACTCTATCTATTGTAGACAAACCGTATGCATGCGCACTGAAAGTATAATAATGTATTCATTTATTTGTAACATACCTTAGGCTTAGCGACCCAGCAAGAGGGGACAATATTATGCTCGTTATACTCCATTTTTGCTTATTCAAAATCATCTTATTTACTGTTGAATACGGAACTCTATACATAATATCACTTTTTACTATTAGGCTACCAAATTTGGCGCTAGAATTAAATGGCATGGCTACTTTGGCTACTTTTAGCTTCAGTTTTGGCTCCTTTTCAAATCTGCCCAACGGCAACCCTGTTCCGTATAACGTTCAAAGATAAGAGCACAGTCACCAGTTGTTCCGATGGTTGAGTTGAACTGGAGTAGCAAACACGGTGTTGGCACATGGTTTTGCTTGCGGGGAGGGTGCTTGTGGAGCGGATGGGGAGCTAAGACCGCGCAGAGGTCGTAGAAGGCAGCACCTTCAGGCACAGCAGGCAGGTGACCTTCCTGCCTATGTACAGGCGCGATCATAAGTTTGGAGACCACGCGATCGCATGGCAGCGTGCATGCGCGTGCGCGGCCATTCTATCGCGCTGGCCTGCTTGCTCGCTTGATTATCGGAATCTGCGATCGCTGCCGCCAGTAATGCTGACGGTGCGCGGCTTCCCCGGCCAAACCTCGGCGCTTTCGCGTTAAATTGAAGCGTCTCCTAGTAACGGGTGTTGAGGTGTGTGCCGAGGAGTGCTTGTTAATATGAGCGCTTTATATTTCTTGATGCACACGTTTGTACCGCGGCTGTCTGATGAAGGACAGAGCTCACGTTTTCAGCAGAACGGCTGTCTTTTGCAGCCTGTTTCACAGCCGGGGGGGAAAACTCGGAGTGCGTGGTATCGCGATATGGCGAGGCGCTGGAGAACGGAGTTTTGAACCGCGTCGTCTGCTACGGTGGCACGCGCTGGCTGCTTTTCTGGAAGCGTGCTAATGTCAAGCATGGCATGTAATCTACACCAAAGCTTGCAGGCATAGTAGAGAAACAGAAGGAAATCTTTATTCTGATAAAAAAAAAAAATCGTCGTAGCTTCAAGAAAATGCATTTTCCTTTGCATATTCAATATTTTATCATGTTGCCTTCGCCGGCATTGACGAGTTCAATGCGACGTGGCATTGAATCGTAGAGAGACTTCACCACCTGTTGACATGAGCGGAGGGCCTCCCACTCTGTGTTCAGGGCGGTCCACAAGGCATCCGCCGTTGTACAGCCAAGGTTCTTATCAGCGAGCCGGGTCTTCATGATGCCCCAGATGTTTTCTATTGGGTTTATATCCGCCCCAACAGGAAGCCAGTCAAGCGTGGGGATGATGTGTTCTTCTAGAACTTTCGTCACAGAGCGCGCAGTGTGGACGGGGCTGCGGTCATGCTGAAAGAGATACATGCCGTCTTCGAAGGGCCCGTCAAGGACGTATGGGAGAAAGACGTGCTGAAGCACATCGCAGTAAGCGGCTTCAGTAAATGGACCTTCAATTCGAAAGAGTGGACCGAGGCCTTCTTTCGACATGGCACCCCACACATTCACGGTGCATCGGCCGCTCGACAAGATGCTCTGGGTATAGGAGGGGAAGTACCTTAGGAAAAGAAAAGAAAAATATCACCGCATTTGGGGTCAAATTTCCTGAATATGAGCGCAGAAATGCCGATTTACGCTGGTGTATTTAGGGGGAAACACAAAAGCAGTGTTTAACAACAGAGAAAGTTTACACGGCACAGCTGTTCTGGAACAAAAAAAATGATGCACTGAAGGGGTCGCAGCTATTATAGGGAGAGACCACAACACTGTTTCATGCGTGCTTACGCGTATAAGGCACAGAAGTATAGGACTATAGATATATTCGTCTGTACAATGGGGAACTAAATTTCCTGTCTACAAAACATCTAAGAACAAGCTCGCCTGCAAACTCAAGGTGAGACAGAGAACTGCGAAATGTAATTTTCATTATTTGCTCACTAAACTAAGTGCTTCAGTAGATAACACGTGCGATGAGAAAGCTTAGAACAACAGAGAGCTGAGCTAGTTGGTACGCGTTCATTCTAATGAACAGGGCGTGCAAACGGACACAAGAAGGAAGTCAAGACAGCACAAACTATTAGGAGGCGTTTGTGGGGTCCTGACTTCTTTCTTGTGGCCGTGTTTGCACGCCCGTTCATTAGAACGAAGACGTGGAATGATAACGCGGGTAACTACTTAAGAGCAAGCGGTTAGATTAAAAACAGCCGAATCAGTTCGTTAGACCAGATATTACTGTGGATGTAAATGGGGTATTTCCAGGAGTACAGTAAACTGGGCAAGTTGGTAATAATTCTTTGTTACAGCGCAAGAAGAACGAGAAAACTTACTAAGACACACATACGACAGGTATTTCATCTACCTGGAATTAAGCGGCCTCCAGACACGTCGCTGTTGGTCCCACCTGGTGGAAAATGTGCACTCGTCGCTGAACACTACTTTTCCCCACTCTTCAGCTCCCCAATCCTTGACGGCTCGGGCAAATTTGAGCCGCAGGCACTTTTGGCGGTCCGTAAGGCGTGGTTTCTGTGCCGCCACGCAATTTCGCAGTCCAGCTTCATTTAGCCGGCGTCTGATGGTGCAGCAAGAAATGGAGAGATTCAGTTGCTCCCGGATCTCTTTGGCAGTTATAAAGGGATCCACTACTACTGCTGCTACAATTAGTCGATCCGTTTCCTCTTGTGTGATCCTTGGCCTTCCACTCCTTTCCGCATCCACAAGACGTCCATGTTCTCTTCGATAAGCCTGGATGGCTCTATTCACTGCTCTCCGAGATCTGTTTAATAGACTACAGATCTGCCGTTGCGGTCGGCCCTCGAGAAATAACTCTATTATTCGTTTTCTCTCCTCGAGCGGCACTCGTGGCGGCATGGTTGCAGAAGACTAACCATGCAACACGTAAAATCCACCACACCCCTTTTTCTGTGCAAGATATTACAAAGAGCGTTTTCGTACGCCAATAAGGTGATGCGACGACACAGTGAAAATACATGAGTATATTCAAGTGAACGACAAGCGCTTTTTCGATCTTGGCATTCTGCCAGCGATAGCGATCTGCTCCGGGACCGTTTCAACATCATGAAGCTCGGAAACGGCGCCGGCATCGGACCAAGGATTTCCACCCTCCCGCACCAATGCTTCATGATATAAGCGCTACTGGCGGCAGCAGCCGCAAATTCTGATAATCGGCCCACGGCGCCGGCGTGCAGCAAGCGAGCAAGCAGGCCAGCACGATGGAATGGTTGCGCACGCGCACTCGACTCCAGGCAACGAGCCGTTAGACGGCGCGCGCATGCACGCTGCCACGCGATCACGTGGTCTCCAAACTTATGATCGCGCCTTGTACACAGCATGGAAGCTGGTGGTTGTCCCTTGGGCTTGTCGCGTGGCTAGCAACCAGCTGCAGGAACCCGCTCACCAACCAGGACGGTGAAGACTGCTCCCCACGGGATGTTCCGAACCAGGACCAGCTGCTCAGACAGCGGGAACACCTCGTACTCGCAAACTTCCACTTAAGAGGACGGCTGAGGCCCCTTTGATGCCGTTGGGCCCTCGTGTTCAAGTCCGCAGCTCGACGACATGGACCCTGACGCCGGCGTATTCTTCCTCCGGGCTCTTCGAGTCAGACTCATCCCATTCCAGCCCATTGTCTTCTTCTCCTCTCCTTCCCCTCTACAGTCTGCTGTGTCACCTTCTCATTGGTTGTGGTCATTTCTCCCTCGTTCGCTCACACGTGCTATCCCCCCACCGACGTCGTCCTTTTTTATGCACCGCATTTCTGTTATGTGGTGCCTGTCGTGTCACACCAATGCATTTGCACCACTCGTGACACCACTGTACAGCACCGAAAACAAGGCACTGTCGCACTGATGCCACACTCACTCATCACAACGGCAATGTCTCAGAGGCTTCTGTGGTGATTGTTGCAGAGCGACATCGAGTGAGAGTGGTACAAGCGTTGCGCAGCACTCTGGAGTGCCTGTAGTCGGCACCTCTTGATAATTGTCAGGCTGGCTATCTGAAAGGAAAAAAAAACGAACAGTGAAGACTGGAGGCGTTTGCCCGGTGGCTCTGCTGTAGAAGCATTGTCATGTCTTACTTCTTGCCTCGTAGTCTGAATGTGGTTTTTGTGTCGTTGCACAGCACCGCAGTACGTGCTGACTTACCAAGACCAACGACCTACTTGTTTGGTGATGGGTTCATTTCATCCATGCTGGGCTGCCTGCGAAGTTCTTCACGTAGATGATGTTTGTGAATGTGCTGCCCATCCTTCCTCCTCCATGAGCTGGGAGCCTGAGGGCTTCAATTATGTCAGTGCGGTTGGGAGTTCGCAACCAAACATTCATGTTGGGTGTTTTTTTCGTGCTGGCATGCATTGTCATGTGTTGCTTTAGAAGAAAACACAAAAGTTGGCAGGCAATAGGGCTGTCTTTCTCTTTTCCAAGTGCTTGCTTGAGTTTTTTAAACCATGCGTTCCACTTGACTGTTCATGGCCGGATGATATGAAGCGCTTGTGACATGTTTCCCTCCGTTATGTCTGAAAAAATATTCTGTTTCGACTGAGACAAAAGAGTGGATTGTCAGCGACTATTTTTCGCGATACACCGATGGTTGCAAATGGTTTCTGTGCTCCCTGATTAGGTGTTTTGACTGTATGCTCATCATTTGTCCTACTTCAAGCCATTTTCTGAATGAGTCTACAGCAAGCAAAAGCATGCAGCCCTCAGTTGGTCTCGCAAAATTCATGTGAATGGTCTCCTATGGATTCTGGAAGTGGTGCCTTCGCTGGTGCCCTTCTGTTTTCCTGGCATGGTCTGCATTCCTGGACAGTTTTTTCTATCACTATGCTTATGCTAGGCCACCAAAGGTAACATTTTGTAGGCTTTTATAGCGGCGATGTGTCTGTTCTGAGTTAATGATGTTTAAAGCTTCGGGGCGAGCTGCGATTGGAATTACTACTGAGATCCCCTGAGTAAGCACCCTTAGAGCGTTGACAGCTCTGGTGTTATCGGAAGTCACTGCCTTTCAAAGCTCGCAGATTTCCTTGCTGGGCTGCTTGAATAACTGCTGAGAGGGATTTGTCCTCGTGCGATAGCTCCGCAACGCACTGGGGCGAGAGTTGAGGATCGAATTGCATGTTCTAGCAACAGAATATCACCAGGAAGGGATGGCTCGTCATCTCCTTGCAGTGGCAGCTTGCTTAATGCATCTGCGTTCTGGTTCTGACTGCCTTGTCTGCAAACAAGGTTGTAGTCGTAAACACAGAGCTTCAGGCACCATCTCGTCATGTGTGGTGTAGAAGCACTAAAACGGTAAGGAAGTGCGCGGTTGACGGAACACAAGTAGAAGTAGTACACAGGACAGTGTGGTGTTGCGGCCTGAGGCCGTGAAGAGAGCGAACAAGCCACCATAGCACAACAAAACCGAATGCCGCTTTATTTTAGAACACCCATATATACAAGACAGCAACAGAGCAACCAAGGTTGCTAGACTATGCACGGAAACCGAAACTAGGGACACTACATATTCCCCCCCCTTAAAACCTTCAGTGTTAGTATGCTGTTAGTGTGTTAAATGCAAGGCACTTTGTGCACAACTCTCGTCACAAGGTGTCACAAGAATACTCTGTATACAAAATGTACGAAACCCTATCTATCGCACATAGTCGTCGTATCGTTTCGGAGGGCGCCTTGCCCTTGGCGGTTGGACATGTACAGGAGCCGGACACGGTTGTGGTTCAGGGAGGTCCGGGTCTGAAGCAGCTTGGTTGGCCACCACGGCAGGAAGAGGCGCACCGGCTTGTGGTTCAGGCAAGCCGGCGTCGTGAGCAGCCTGTGAGGTCACATGAACAGGCAGAGCCGCAGCCGCTACTTGTGATGCACCACGAGCAGCTGGTAGCTCAGGATTTCCCAGTGACGGCGATACAGGTGTGCTAGTCTTTGGCACGCTCCAAGTCTCCTGTGAACGCAAAGAATAGGAATTCGAGGGAACTTTGGCAAGCTTAGATGCGTTCCATATCTTGCCATCATCGAGGCGGAAAGAGGACCGTCCGCACTGTTCCACCACTCCACGGGGACTGCCAAACGAGAAGTCTCCCTTAAAGGTGACGGTGGGTTTCCTCACCCGAACGAAGTCTCCAATAGCGATGTTGGTAGTCTTTGCAGCTCGACGAAGATCTGTCTGATTCTTGCTGCTCATTTGCTTTTGCTTCACCCTACGACGCAGCAAGCTGAGCTCGGTGGCTGGGTCTTTGAAGAAAGAAGAAGACGGGTACCTGACGACGTCCAGACGTGTTCTCGGCAGCCTTCTATGCAGCAACAGAGCTGGGGGCGACCCCCCGTGGTCGCATGCGGTGTGCACCGGTAGATGCCAAGGTACTCGATGACCGCTGGGCGGAGTGGCCGATGTTCCAGCACAGCTGTCTGCACGAAATTTTTTAACACACGGGTTGAAACGTTCTACAAGTCCATTTGCCTGGGGGTAGTACAACGAAGAGTGAGAGATGTGAATGGCACGATCCTTCAGGAACTGGTTGAATTCTCAGGAGCAAAACTGAGGGCCGTTGTCACACACAACTTTGTCGGGGTAGCCCTCTCTAGAAAATACTGAGAGCAGAAAGCTTGTCACTGTGTGCGTCGACACCTCACTACAGAACTGTACTTCGGGCCACTTGGAGAAGTAGTCAACGAGGGTGATGGCGAACCGGCAATCGTGTGGCGCTCTTTCCATGGGACCGACAATATCGATGGCGACCTTCTGCCATGGCCGCTCTGGAAGGGGTACCGGTTGCAGCGGAGTTACTGCAGTCTTGGCACTCTTGTCTGCATTCTGGCAAGCTACGCAGTTGTGGATGGCAAGCTCCACTTGTCTGTCCATTCCAGGCCACCAAAATCGCTCTCGCAGTCGTGCCTTGGTGCGAACTATCCCGGGGGTACCCCACGCCTCCGAAACCGCCCCCTCGGGTTCTACCGCGACTGAGACCGATGAGGGCAAGAAGTTGGCCGCTGCCCCATCATCATACGACCAAGCCGCCGCTGCGTTGACGCAGCATTTTGCCTCGGCAAGCAATGTTGTCGTGGAACGCCATCGCTTCCGCCGCCGCACCCAGCAGCCAGGTGAGTCCATACAAGAGTACGTCGCCGCGTTGCGGGAGCTTGCTTCTTCGTGTTCTTTCGTCGCCACGGACGACTCTCTCTGCGACCAGTTCATAGAAGGCATCTCGTCAGAAAATCTTCGTGAACGTCTGCTTTTAGAAGGGTCATCGCTCTCTTTTTCGCGTGCCGTACTCCTGGCACAGCAACTCGAACAGGCTGCTCAGCAAGTTCGTGAGGTTGTTCCTGGGCACATTCAGCAGCTAAATTCGCGAGGCGGTCGGTTTCCGAGAGGGTCAATGCGGCCGCGCTCGTCTTCCCAGGCACGTTCGGCACGCTCAGTTTCCCCTGAGCGCTTCAGCGGCTCGAACAATCCGTCTCCGTACTGTTACCGTTGTGGTTCCCGCCACCACCGTGCTTCGTCGTCCTCCTGTCCCACCCTCGTCGCCAATGTGGTGTTGCGGCCTGAGGCCGTGAAGAGAGCGGACAAGCCACCATAGCACAACAAAACCGAATGCCGCTTTATTTTAGAACACCCATATATACAAGACAACAACAGAGCAACCAAGGTTGCTAGACCATGCATGGAAACCGAAACTAGGGACACTACAGACAGGTGCAGACTAACAACTGAATTTTATTGAAGCTTGG
>JALIZH010017198.1:0-38839 GCA_030522465.1 Rhipicephalus appendiculatus | reverse complement strand
CGGTCCCTTTAACGTATAGGCGCGCTCGCCAGCCGACGCATGGGGCCGGCGTCGAGTGATTCTTTATTCATAAAAAAAAAGGGGGGGGGGGTAGGGAAATGGGGGGAGGAGTGCACGATAACTGTCTCAGTGAGGACACCTTAACCGAAACACTCGCGGGGGGTTGGGGATCAAAGGGACAGTGAGAGAGAGGGAGAGAGAGAAAAAAAAGGTAGGATAAAAAAAAAAAAACTTCGGACTCGCGAGGAGGAGTAACTCTGGTTGACCGTGGCGAGCGGCTTAAAAAATTACACCATCTCCCGCTAAAGGGAACCATGTGTAGATGTGAAGCAGCGGGCGCTAACGCTTACACTGGCGGTGGCGTTGACGCTGGCGCTATCGCAGCGTTGCGCAGGAGAGAAAACTGGAGGAGGCGCAAAGCACGCAGTGATGGAGCGGGGTTTTCTACTGGAACATGCCAATCGCTGCTAATGGGCAATGAGAGACAGAAGACTCCGACTGGACACAGAGACCCGCAGTCGGCTTTTAGTTAACGCGCACGCTGTGAATTTTTATTGTTCAACAACGCACAGGAGAAATCTCCCACCGGCACCACCTTGGAGGTCAAGATCCATTGCCATATATACGGGATGGACAATGAACGGTTGTGCAGCGCGAGCAGTCGGTTTTTTTCAACCAAGAAACTCGCTAGCAGACGCTGCCTGCGTCGGCGTCGCGAGGCGAGAGAGGGGGGTAGCGTAGGAGAGGAGAGAGAGGGGGGCGACGCGCATGCGCAGTGGGGGGTGTGGACGCTGTGGGCAGGGATGCCTAGAGGAGAGAGGGGGGGAGCGTATTAGAGGAGAGAGAGGGGGGGGACGCGCATGCGCAGTGGGAGCGCGGGGAGGGATGCCTAGAGGAGAGAGGGGGGGAGCGTAGGAGGGGGAGAGAGGAGGGGAGGCGCATGCGCAGTGAGGGTGTGGTTGCCGCGGGGAGGGATGCCTAGAGGAGAGAGAGAGGGGGGAGAGGAGGTTTTTTTATTTTTTATTTTTTTTTTAAAGGTTTGCGCATGCGCAGTAAGGGTGGTCACGCCGGCACACCACCACCACCACCACCACCACCACCACCGGATTAAGCTTCGCCATAAGATGCTTCACATCTAAAAAGCCGCGCGATTAAGTTCGACTCTTCGAGGAAGGCGAGGAGGGGCCGAAAGTGCAACGCGGCGGCAATCCTCGTGGCCGGTAGGGTGGAGGAAGTCCTGGAGGGTCACACAGGGTAGGCCGACGCGGCGGTACGCCATGACGAGCCGCTTCCGTGCGTCAATAAGGGACGGGCACTGGCACACGAGATGCACAACTGTTTCCGCCGCGCCGCAATCGACGCAGTTCGGTGAAGCCGCGCCGCGGGAGACGATGCCTACGCTCCGCGGGCCACACAGATCCGGTCCTCAGAGCGAGGAGGAGCGCGCGATCGCGGCGGGGGAATCCAGCAGTTGGGAGTGGAGGAGGGGGGGCGTCCAGCGGCGACCCGCGCGTCAGGATGATCGCGCGCTAGCTCACGTCGAAAGTTGATGCGCGCAGAGTCAAACGACGTGGCGTAATCCGTCAACGGGGTCGCGGCAGAGTGTGCTCGCTTTGCGAGCTCGTCCGCTGCCTCGTTGACTGCGATGCCGACGTGGGATGGGAGCCACTGCAAGACAACGTCACAGCCACTCTCTCGAAGTGCCAGGAGTTTCTGGGCGACGCGCTGTGCGAGCGGAGGGCCGGAGTCTTCCCTCGCGAGCTGGCGCAGGGCTGGTTTAGAGTCGCAGAAAATAGCTGCGCTCGTGACAGCCGGCGAGTCGCGAAGGAGATCAGCAGCCAGCTCCAGACCCACCAGTTCGGCTGTGGTGGAAGAGGCACAGTAGCTCAGGCGTCGCTGGAGTTCAGTGCCGAGCTCGGGGGCGACGCAGGCTGCCGCAGCGGAGCGGTCCTGTAGGACAGAGCCGTCGGAGAAGACGTGGGTCCTGCCGGCGAGGTCCTCGTGCATCCGCGCTGCGGCTTCCTGCGCGATGGCACAGCGGGGGGTGTTGCGCTTAGAGCGGACACCAGGGAGCTTCGAGGGTAACTCGCAGGGGCTCGCGGCAATGAGGGGCGGGCCAGCGTGCAGGGGGGCGTCGGTTCGTCAACCACCACACTGTCGTAGAAGTCGAGGATTCGGCCGACGCGAGAGTTGGGGACTGCACGAAGTCGGGCGAGGAGGGGGCCAGCGTCCGGGGCCTGGTGTAGGCGCTCCATGTGGCACAGGGCACGCAGGTCAGATGTTGATGAAACCGGCCACGCGCGAGCTTCCGCAAGTGTTTCTGCCACACGAGAACTGCGTGGAAATCCGTGGCACACACTCTAGCCGCAAAGGGCGAAAAGGGGTATGTGAGTCATCCTTTTGGGGAGTAACTGCGTTGCCACAACCATTGCTCCCCAAAGGATGAACGATTCGTCCTTAATGGTGCATTCAGACGACGGACGGAATCCGGATTTGTCGCGCACGCGGACGGCTAATCCGCGGATGATCCGCCTGCAGGCGCATCCACACGACGGACGGTGCCCCAGGAGAAAACAGCCGGATTACTCTCTACCGCAGCCTCTCCGCTGACCTGCAGCCGCTGCCAGCAGACCGGTTTGAGAGTATTCAACATGGCGGCCTACAGAACGCGAAGCGCGCCGTGCTTTTAGAGTGCTTTGACAAGCATCGAGCATTGTGGAGGGCTGTGATTTGTTACGGTGAAAACGGTGTTGTTGGCGGAATGGCTGGATTGGAAGAAAAACCTGCTTTACTAGAGCTGCTGAAGACTGACCTCGCTGCTGTCGTGCGTGGGGCACCGCGTACGAAGAAAGGATACAGTGATGGCCAGTTTTTGTTCTTTCGCGGATAACAGGTACCGACAGTGCACATTGCAATGCTGCACAATATGTTTCCTTCTCTTGGCACGCGTCTTTACCGTGTAATCAGTGCTCAAACACGGGCCGTGTTCTGACACTACCGCTATCGGCGACACCGCTGCTTTGCCTGCCGCAGAATCCTGCGTGTGCAATGATTAAAGTGACAACTTACCTACCCTCCAACCCGCCAATCAACGCGCATTAAAAGTGATAGATATCTCAAAGGTGATCGCCTTGGAATACGGCCCCAGAAATAACCTGAACTAAGCGCCAGCAGAGCTGAAATAAACTGCGAGGACAGCCGTACGGCTCGAGCAGAAGAAAACTGTACTGGTTGCCAGCTTGTTTGCCCGCTAAAGCTGCGGCGCTCCGCCGCCAGAATCCCGATGTGAAAAACAGGTTGGGCTCATCCGTCCGCGAGCCACGCGGACGAGCCGCGGAGAAGAGGAATCGCTGATGTGAGGTCACGTGACGCGCCGTCCGCGACTCCACATCCGGATTTGGTCCGTCGTCTGAATGCACCATTAGGGAGTAACTGTGAGGGGACGATCTGTTAGTCCTCAGTAGTTTTGAGGGACGAAATGTTGGGGTGTAAAGTTACCCCTTTTTGGGAGTAACTGATTTCTTCCTCTTTTTGCATGGCAACTGCGTAGGGACGAACTGTTACCCCTGATGGGACTAACAGTTGCTCCTTCTCGATAAAAAAAAATCAATTTATTTCAGTTTCTGGTTGAATTACCGAGAATTTGGAGGTTGACATATGCATTTCATGACATATACAATGAATACACAGAAGTAAATTCAGAAGTAAACTACAGAAAATTCACAACCAACACACAGGATTCGAACTCGCGACCATTGAATCAGCAGCCGCGTACGCTAACCGAGAACAAGAATAAATAATGAAAATAGGTGGTTTGCAAGGAATTCAACAAGTGCCCCCCCCCCCCCCCGCCCCCCCCCCCGAAAAATTTTTTTTGGCTAAGTGCCTGTCGTGCGTACACATAAATTAAACAACTTTGTTGAATGCAGAAGATAGGATGGCTTTCCTGCATCCTAGGAGAGCCAATGAAAAGTGCAATGTTTTATTCGAATGGATGCAGTACAGCCGACTTCAGGAAGTGCAACAGTACCATCGACAGCTGTTGAGAGCGGCTTCGTAGCTGCAAGATGTTGAAGACGTTTCTCAGGAGGGGCAACGCTCTCATTTATCGATTCCCTGAAAAAGTAAATGCAGAAGCATTCATCATTTCCGGCAGAAGTTTGCGTGCACTTGTAGCTACGTCACACGGCGTCTGTTAGAAATGCCGCATGCCTAAAAATTAGACGAAAACTGCTCTTTCACTGACCCTGTCATAATGCAATCGAACAGTTCAAAATGTGTTGTGAAGCTCAATAAACCCGTTCTTGATTTTAACGTTTCAAGCTTTCACAGGGACACGCTTGTGGGCCCTCTTATTTATCAATAAAGCTTGCGCTTCATTTGAGAGATAAAGCTTGCGCTTCATTTGAGAGATAGAAAAACTGTATGATTCTTAGCATCACTACAAATGAGCAATGTTGCCGACGCGGTCGCTGACTGCCTGTGTTAGCGGTGCTAATCCTCTAGCTAGACGTGCAATTTTATCAGCCAATCTTCCCAAATGACTTGTTTACCTTGCAATAGAAGACATTGAGCGGAGTTTACGTGAATGTTCTTTCAGAAAGCCGCGAAAACCTCTGATAAACAACGCTTATTTGTGCAGCGCTGAAAAAAAAAATTGAACAGCTGTACTTGCAGCAGCTAATGTACAGCCCTCTCCGAGGTTACCATGTTTCGATGGCCCAGCCATCATGTTTGTAGTTTTATAGCGGGCGGAACAGCACTCACGTCGTCAACCACGAGTTTTTTTGTTCGCGAAGAACGTGAATGTTAAATAAGCTGTCCGCGTTACATATCAACAGCACACAGCTAAAATCACGCCGAGTGATCTCAGCCTTGTTTACACTCACCTTTTAGGCGATATCCAGTCGGCGCGTAGCATTTCGATGGCGTAGCACTTCATTCCAGTAGCGGATCACGTTTACCACAGCGCGAAGAACATTCAGAGCACCGCAAGCGACAGCAATCGCAATCACGAATCGAGAACACATCCACAACACACCGCTCGAGGGATAGCTTGCCGCGCCGCCGCGCTATGACGAGAACACCACGCCGCGCATGGATACAGCTTGGGCGCGTGCACATCTTTTTTTTTTGGGGGGGGGGGGGGAGCTTTTTTACATTTGCTTATTATTATGCCATATAAACGATATTACTCTACTCCTGCCGTAGTTGCCATGGCCGTTTACACTAAAACAAACTGTTAACAGTTGATTTCTTTAACGGACTATTTCCTTACGCGCACGCTGACCATTCGTTCGAGGCCGCCATTGCGCGGGAAAGTTCCGTGGGAACGTTGCTCCCTATGGTCTAACAGTTCCTCCCTCATTTTGCACACGGCACCCTCGTCTTGCAGTTAATCCCCCCCCGCGGACTAACTGTTCGTTGCGAGGACGAAATGCAGCACTTACTCCCATTTTCGTCCTTTGCGGCTTAGAGTGCATGCGGATCACTCGGAGGTAATCGCGTTCCAGTGCGCGCCGCTGCACCTCTCGAACACTGCACAGTGGGAGGGCGTAGTGCACTAAGGAAAGCGCCATTACCTCGTAGATGGTGCACGCAAATGAAGGGGGGGGCAGCCGTCGCCACGGGCGAGGAGTCGGCGAACACAGGTTTCGACACGACGGGCGTCCTGGCGAATGCGCTTGACAGCAGGCAGCCACCGTAGACGGTTGTCGATGGTGAGCCCGAGGTAGCGCACGGAGCTTCGCCAGGTGATCGGCGCACCGTGAAGCTGAAGACACGGGAGATGGCGGCGCGGAGAAGCTCTAGGGTGGACAACGAGTGCCTCAGTCTTCGTGGGAGAGAGTGCCAAGCCGATGCCCTCCAAGAAAGCAGCAACACATCCGAGAGCTGCCTGAATGCGTTCACGCACAGCACTGCACTTCCGTGTGGGGCCGCGCACGTACAGGGCGACGTCGTCGGCATAGATCACCGCGCGCACAGGAAGGTCAGCCGTTTCTGGGAGGCACTTCACAAGAGGCGCGAGCACCAGGTTGAACAGAAACGGGCTGAAAAGACTGCCCTGTGGCACACGAGAGTTTACGGGGCGTGGTGAACTTGTCGATTTCCCCACGCGCACAGTAAACGTCCGGTCTGTGAGGAAGGCTAGGACATAGTTCAAGAGCCTGCCCTCTACACCGAGTGCACGCACAGCGCTTATGATGGACGCGTGGGGAAGCGAGTCGAATGCCGACTTGACGTCAAGTAGGAGGAGTATGGCCATCTCCCTGTGGTTCAGGGCCTGCTCCAGCGTGCTGACGACGGCAGCGAGGCAGTCAGCTGTTGCACGATGATGTCGGAAGCCACACTGTTCAGGTGGGAACACGCCGCGCGCCGCCGCGATCCATTGGAGTCTGTAAAGGGCCATTCCCTCCATGGTTTTCCTAGCCACGGATGTGAGGGAGATGGGCCGATACGACTTCAGTTCGCGGGGCGGCTTGCCTCGCTTTAGGACCGGGACAACGACCGCAGAGCGCCACTGGTCCGGGAGGCCCGAACTTGAGAAGACTTTGTTGTATGCTTCTAACAGGAGAGGGTGCTGGGAGGAGTCCAAGTTTCTCAGTAGCTGGTGTGTTATGCCGTCCGCACCGGGGGCGCTGCGTCCTCGCTTCCTCTGGATTACCCGCTCCAGCTCGAAGAGGGTGAAGTCTTCGTCGCAGATGGAGCGGATGGTAGCAGCGAGAGCCGGTTCAGGTGGTGGGAGGGGCGGAGCCACGTGGTCTAGGTCACGCGGAGGAGCCTGGGCAACGGGAGGAGGAAGCTCGAAGGACGTTGCGATGAGCTCAGCGAGCTCCAACTCCGTGATTCCGCGCGCCAGCGCGATGGCTAGGACAGGAAAGCGCGAGACTTTCGGGTTGATCATAACCCTCATGATGTGCCAGCCGCGGCGGCGGCGGCGCGGGTCGCGAAGAGAGGAACAGACGCCTGTCCAACTGCGGTCACGCAGCCGTTGCGCATGGCGTCGGCAAACGGCGTCCAGTCGGTTATACTCCGTCCACGCCCCGGGCCCAGAGGAACGGAGTGCCCGCCTTTGAGCGCGCTGGCGCACTGCGCGAAGGTTCAATAGTTTGATGTCCGGGCAGGGGGGTTCCAGCGGGCACTACGAAGCGTGTGGCTGCACGCTCGCCACAGTCAGCGATGCGCGCAAAGTAGTCCTCACTTCACTGGATACTCGCGCACAACTCACGGAAGAGCGGCCACCGCACGACCCTGTACTCGCGGACAGCACCACGGCTGGGATGGCACGGTAGTAGCTCGATTGGAAAGTGATCGGACCCGGCGGTGTCAAAGTGTCGCTTCCACTCGTATGAGCAGCGTTCTGACACAAGCGCCAGGTCAATCACAGTGGCAGCCGTGTTGCGACGGATGAAGGTTGGTTCCCCACTGTTCAGGAAGAGGAGACCAGCCCTATGTATTGCGTCGCACAACTCTCGACCGCGCACATCGGTGTTAGGATCACCCCAGCTGACGTGGTGTGCGTTAAAGTCCCCGCACAAGACGTGGTCGCGCGAGAGTGCAGCGCCGAGGGGCGGCACAAACGCGTAGCTGGCCGCGGCGACCGGGCGCACATACACACTCACGACTGAGGTATCATGACCGTCTACGCGCACTATGGCGGCCACACACTCACACGTTTCACTGGTGAATTGGTCCGTGGAGACAAGAGCGTGCGGGAGCGTAGAGCGAATGTACAGCGCCGCGCGCGGCTTCCCAGGCGGGTGTAGAGCGTTACTACACGGCACACTGTTGCAATCAGGCAGCGCACACTGCGTTGGACTGCTATAGCCGATGTAGCCGGGCAGCGAAACCTCCTCCGCGCGAACATTCGTTTCCTGGAAGGCCAGGACGTCGTAGCTGCGCAAGGGGAGGATCGCTGCAAGGACTGCTTGTCGGCGGCGCAGTGAGTTGCAGTTCCACTGCAGTATGCGCGGCCTAATTTCGATTACTCGCCATCACTGGTTAATGCCAGTTGGGTGGCCAGCGCTGCGGCGCACAGCGGGCGAACCGGGCAGTCGGAGGGCAAGAAATCCATTGCCGCGTGGAGTGCTGCCACCAGAACTGCGATGACTGAGCCTTCCTTGGCACTGGTGTTGTGGCCGCGGAGCGCAGGGGGGACTGGGGGGTGGTGTGCACGAGTGCAAGAGCGGTGACGCCGGTGGCGGCAGTGTAGGAGATGTCCTGGGCGACCGGGCGGCAGCTGCGGTGTTCCTTTGGAAGGTTGCCGGAGGCCTTCGTGTCCGATGCTCGCGCGAGGGCGAGGGCCTCACTACGCGGAATCGGCGCTGCCGACTCGTTGCGAAGTTCGAGTACTCGTCGCTCCTCTTGCCAGCGAGGGCAGCGCGGTTCCGTGGCAGGGTGTTTTGCGCCACAGAACAGACACTTTGGCTGCTCGGCCGTGCATTCAGCCGGTGCGTGGGGCCTGTTGTGCCACGCCCTTGCCATGCCCTTGCCAGCCCCGAACACCGACTCCGGTCGTCGTTCTACGCGACTGCAAGTCCACATACCAGAGCGGGAGGAACAACAAAGCCCCGCGCACGTTGCTGTTGGGCCGCACCCTTGCCGACGCCTTGCTGATTTCGCCGGGCCGGTCTTACCCCACCCTGTTGCGACAGGCGCTGTCAACAAGCCACCGTCTCCCCAACAGGGTCACCAGAGCGGTCATTACCCTGTCTCGTGGTCCTTCGTCATCGTACAGGTACTGACCCTTGGAGGCGAAGGCGTGGTCACTAATGTGCACCAGCAGGTGGTGCAGGATTGGCGGACTCTTGGCCACCGCTTGGAGAGGAGGATATGGGGGTGGACCCCAACCACCACATTTAATCCGGCGCATCGAGGAGCGCCGTGCCTGTTCAGCCTGTTCACGAAGACCGTCAACATGTAAATACTCTGTATAAAGTATTTTCCGTCTTCCAACTTGTCCTGATGACTGCTCCGAGCACGACACCCGCACGCGTTCGCACCGGCCACGCAACCCCATTCGTAACAGTGGATGGCAGCTCGGTGGGATCGGCCAGCGTCAGCTACCCTGGTGTGGTGAGTGCCTGAAGTTTACCTCTCGTATTGCCAGACCTAGCTAGCGCACTTTGATAGTAGGTTTGGTAGTTTTGTTGTTGGTTTTCTAACTTCGTTCAGTCAGCCAAGAATTGGATGGTTTGACTGCTAAGTTAAAGGAGAGGGTTAAACGAGGCGGAGTGCAGTGTCACGATGGACAAGTTCAAGGTGCAGGACCTCCTTGAAATTTGCGAAGAGTTAGGGATTCGGGTTGGCTCCGTTAAGCGTAAACGACAGATCCTCCCGGTTATGGAGGCAGAGAAAGTGACTGTCGAGGAGGCCCAAGAAGCTCATGAGGATATTCGAGCTAGGAAAATCGCATTTCAGGAGAAAAGGGATAAAGAGAAAGCTGCCGAGAGGCAACATGAGCTGAAGCTAAGAGAGCTGGAACTTAGGATATCAGCAGCAAGGCGTATTTCCGCTGTGAGGGAGCCGGTAAAGATGGAAGACCTTTTGCAGCCGTTCGAAGTTGGCAGGGACATCGCACTTTTTCTTGTCAATTTTGAGAGAACGTGCGGAAAGGCAGGATTCTCCCTCGAAAGTTGGCCGCAGGAATTGCTAACACTTCTGCCCTGCGAGGCCGCCGATGTAGTGGCTAAACTCAGTAGACATGATGCTAAAGAGTATGACAAGGTCAAAGGGGCGCTATTGCGCAAATATAGCTTGTCAACAGAAGGCCGATGCTTTAAGCATACGCGCATCGCTGGGGAATCGGATCGGCGCACGCATGGAGTAAGAGGGAAGATGAGTAACCGGCACGCGGGGTACCTTAGACATGAGGAGGGGTCAGTTGCTAAGGGTCAGGATACATTGTTCAGCAACTTTGACAGTGTTGGTTCGGCCGACTGCGTAGGCCAAGGAGAAGGGTCCATGTATGACAGTGATAGAGAATCGCTAATTGAGGACACTTCTCAGAGCAAGCTGACTAGCTTAGAAAGCGTCACAGATATCGTTCAGTCACAGGTACCTACTGGCGATGACCGCGAGGATAGCTCAGTTCAGCAGTTTGGAGCTTTGACTCCGCAAGTAGAGAATTCCGTACCTGAGAGTACGAGTGAGGCTCTGAGCAATGAGAGCCGTACAGAGGGCAGGAGACTGCGTCGAAAGCGTGGTAAAATAAAGAGCTCCGTACATGAAAGGGCGAGTGATGAGGCCCCTAGAATTGCGAGCCGCAATGAGAGCCGTACAGAGGGCAGGAGACTGCGTCGAAAGCGTGCTAAAATAAAGAGCTCCGTACATGAAAGTGCGAGTGATGAGGCCCCTAGCATTGCGAGCCGTCCCGAGGGCGAGAGATCGCGTCGAAAGCGATGTAAAAGAGTGAGTTCCGTACATGCGAGTACGATGGATGAGGCAATGCGGCTCAATGTTCAGCCGTCTAAAAGTGTAGCGCACGAGAAGTGCGAAGTGGCGAGTTCGGAGCAACTTAAAGTCACTGAGAAAGCCGCCTTTTGTGAGGTGCCACAAGGCAATGGTACGAATCTCTACGAGAGCACCATGCGCACATATCCTTCTGCGGAGGAAGAACAGAGGCAGGTCGCGGATAGTGAAATCGCGCCTGAGACACGTTCGCATTTCTCCGATTGTGCGAGGGAAGAGGAGGTAGAGAACGAGACCGTGGCTGGTCCAGAAGCGGAAATAATTCCGAAAGGCGTTCCGTGTGGGACCGAGGCTAGTTCTAGCCACCCTAATAGGGTCATCGAGGAGCTGGAGACTGTCCTCGTACCCCAACACGAGAATGACCTTCCGGGAGTTGAGAAAGACAAGGCTGGTCCTAAACTTAGCGAGGACGCAAAGTGTCAGGATTTCGGCTCTGTCGTTGAGGAGGGCCCAGCTTTAGATTCTAGCCAGGTCAGCGCAGGTGAATCGGCCCAAGGCAACAGAGCTGAGGAATCGAAGGAAGCCTTGAGCTGTGAAACCGCCGATGACGCAACCCGAAGCAAAGTTGCGAGCAGCGAGAGACAGGTCCGCCGCAAACGTCGCCGCAAAATAAAGAAGCTAGCACGTGGGGCACAGCAAAGGCCCGAGACAGGGGGCACACCGCAGCGCGAGAAAAAGGGTAGGTCATCGGCCAGTTCACCAAAACGTCCTTTGTGGCGTAGAGTGAGGCGCAAGCGGCGAAAGGCGCGAAGTAGGGGACGACGACGCTCAACCCCGCGAAGGAATGCGCGGTTGAGATGTGCAACTTTGCGAAGACAAGAGTGTCAAAGGGGTCCTAGAAGAAAGGCCACAGTGGCAAAGCACCGCGCGGGAGCAAGCACAAAGATGGCATGGCCATTCTTTCCCCCCGCTTTCCTGGGGTCCCCTCCGCCAAACTGACAGGAACCGGCCGAAATCCCGAATGAAGCGGGACGGCGTAGTTCAGCTGGTAGCACGTGCACGTTGTGGTCCCGGGTGTTGTCAAAATCCGCCAAGACAGCGACCGCCCCGTGTGCGATTGAAGAGTGAGAGACTTGAAAGAATTTTTTTTGTTTGTTTATTTTTGTTTTCAAGTAATGTTCCTTTGTTATCTCCAGAAGAGTTTGTTTAGCTGAACAGTTTCTTACTTTTGGTTTTTTTAAGCGTTGTACGAGTTGTGTTTTTTTATTAAGCCGTTAAGGATTGTACGAAAGCAGTGGTCGCATCAGAGCGCGCTGTCTGCGTAAAGAGTTTTCTTTGTTATAAGAGCACGTCCGTCGCGAGTGAAGATTTGTACTACCGCCAATGTTGAAAGAGTAGTAGCGTTTCTTGAGCGGAACTGAGGTTTAGTTGTTTTTGTACCTTTCATGTTTAGCGCGAAGTAGTTCACCGTCTTACGGGAGTAAATGAGCATTGTTGCGGAAGGTTTTAGCGTAAAGCCAAAGGAGTTTTCGACATGCTCAAGTTTGAGAAGCGTTTGGTGCAGGGTACTTGGCACGAAACCAACGCCGATTTTGTCAGGTGCTCCTGATGTGTATGGCATCAAGTTATTTTCATTGCATGGTGTTCTTCGTGAACATTTAGGTTCAGACACGTGTTTAGATGAGCTTATTTTCGAGGGATATGGCGTACGGTTAGTGTTGAGTTAATATGTCAGCGCTCTATGAATGCGAGTAGTGTAGAGCTAAGGTGCACAGCAGTGCCCAGTGCGTTCCTCATCAGAAGGTCTCACATGAGGTGGTTACATTAATCACACGAGCCTGTTAGTACGCTATGTTTATTCCCTTTACGTTGTAGTTATTTTCAGTGAGTGTTTATGGATCGTATGATCACTTTATCTGAGAATTGGCGCTTTACCGAACGTTGAGGTTAGGGATACGTTTCAGAGAAATCTAAATCGCGAAGTGGCCGCTTCGTTTCATCTGTTTCACTGCACAAAGGATGCAGGAATGCCGCGAAGACTCGCGAAATAGTGAGTACGAGCAAAGGTCGTCACCCTCCGTGGAGGAAGGGTGGTTGTTTGACGAGGAAGGGTTGAGTGAGCATAAGGAACCGTTCACGGGCCGCCTTCTCGCGCAGTGGAGGTCGAAAATCGGAGTGCGCGACCAATTGCTCTGTCGGGCGGGTTAACCGCTCCTTCTTTTGTCGGGATCGCCATTCACGAAAGTCGTGGAATGCGCGACTCCCCAGAGTTCGTATGAAAGGGTATACGTTCGTGGAAACGCCGCGGTAACCTGTGTTTAGGTATTGATTGACAGTGTATTCAGTTTTGAAGTTTTGAGATTACTTCATCTGCTGATGTTGCGTCGCGGGTTTGTAATGGAGGATACTTTGATGTATTACTGGACAGTTCATTTGTCACGATGACACTTTATTGAGTTCTTTTGTCATGCGTATGACTTTTATGTCCAAATGTGTCGAGAACTGTCACTTTTGTGTTTACTGTAGAGTTAGAAATTTTGAGCTATGTAATGTCGAGATTGTAGAGAATAACCGCCTGGCGTTGTGGTTGATAAGTATTTCAACTACGCTAGTTGTAGGTTAAGTTTTGTTTTGTTTTTGTACTAGTTAGCGTGAGCGTTTAGGGAAGGGTAGCTCAACATTGTTTTATGTCGAGCGCGTAATCTTTAGTTTCACTTTTATTTCATAGTTAGCAGAACTGTTGTGTTACTGTATTACGCGTTAAAGAGAGCGCTAAGAGAGGATTTAGCGAAGCCATTGAGCTTCCGTTGGCTTCCTTGATTGTTTACTTTTCCTGCCTAAGTAACTATGGTACAATTCCAATTCTTATATTCTCTCGAAGTTGTTGTTTTATCAACACCAGAAATTGAGGCCTGTTCTTGGGCTTGTCACCATGAGATACGCGCTTCTCCTCGTTTTATTTAAGGGCGGGAACGCTAGTCGTCAGGTATGTTTTGTTTCATTCTGGTCTGGCATTCCGAGGGGTGTGCAGAGGGCACTTGCAGCGTTAGGTGTGGTTTGACAATGGTTGTCCTGTCGAGTTCGTCTTATCCACAGGAACCATGAGTCCGTGTAAGCTGCGTGTTCGTGAGGAATGCCTGCAGAGACAGCCAATGCTCCTGAGAGCTTCGCCTCGAGACCCATGGACGAGCCTGGTGTCCGGCCGCATCAATTCAGCCGAGCCGCGTGGAGCCGCACGTCCTCCTGATGCATTGTTTGGTGGCGGGGAGCTGTTGTGCCACGCCCTTGCCATGCCCTTGCCAGCCCCGAACACCGACTCCGGTCGTCGTTCTACGCGACTGCAAGTCCACATACCAGAGCGGGAGGAACAACAAAGCCCCGCGCACGTTGCTGTTGGGCCGCACCCTTGCCGACGCCTTGCTGATTTCGCCGGGCCGGTCTTACCCCACCCTGTTGCGACAGGCGCTGTCAACAAGCCACCGTCTCCCCAACAGGGTCACCAGAGCGGTCATTACCCTGTCTCGTGGTCCTTCGTCATCGTACAGGTACTGACCCTTGGAGGCGAAGGCGTGGTCACTAATGTGCACCAGCAGGTGGTGCAGGATTGGCGGACTCTTGGCCACCGCTTGGAGAGGAGGATATGGGGGTGGACCCCAACCACCACATTTAATCCGGCGCATCGAGGAGCGCCGTGCCTGTTCAGCCTGTTCACGAAGACCGTCAACATGTAAATACTCTGTATAAAGTATTTTCCGTCTTCCAACTTGTCCTGATGACTGCTCCGAGCACGACACCCGCACGCGTTCGCACCGGCCACGCAACCCCATTCGTAACAGGCCCTCCACAGCGCACACAACGCCACTCCGATGTGCAGGCGACGTCAGTGTGGCCATAGCGGCCACAGTGAGAGCATTGGGTAGGGCGGGGCCGGAGAGGGCGTATCGTGCGGCGCTGTTTTTACAGTTCGATGTCAGCAGGGGGGTTTGGACCCGCTGAAGGACACGAGTATGTTGCGGCCGGCACGGGTACACTCCAGGATGGGGAGCCGCGACGTGATGTTTGCACGGATTTCGTCCTCGCTTATTGAAGGATCGACGTTGTAAACAACGCCACTGCAGGTGTTGGTTGTCGCCTTCTTTGCGCGGACAGAGATACCGCAGATGTCGGCGGTGGCGAGGAGGGTTCCGAGAGGTGTACCAGCAGGAAGGTCGGTAGCGACGACATTAAGGCGAAAGTTCACTCTCACACGTACAACACCATCAATGGGCGCAAGAGAGGCGGAGATGGCTTCCTGCGAGACAAGCCGGAAGGATACCTTTTTGTCAGCAGGACGGTAGAGGACCGTGTCCACTTGAGTGCGACCAGGTGACTGGGAGCGTGTTTGGACAGGGGGTGGGGCGGGTTTCTCAACGCGCTTGGGTTGTGGCCTTGGGACTGGGACGAGTGGTGCGCAGACTGCTGTGCCGCGCGAGGCTCCAGTAGGCGGGAGGGCAGGGAAGGGTTCATTAGCCGGTAGCTGTCCCAAAACGCAGCTTGGCCGAGAGAGAAGCTGGGGGGGGGGGGGGGGGGGGCGCCTGTGGGGACTCCCTCTTTGGTAACAGGTGGCAGCGGAGGGTCCTGCGAGGAGGGGGGGAGCCGAGGCTTGTTTGGTCGGCTGTTCTTTTTCCGGTCCATCGCTCTGAGGATGAATTGTGACAGGAGAGAAGGTGGGAGGGGAGAGAGGGGGTGGATGTGCCTTGGAGGGTGTCCTCCCCGGTCTCAGTTGCGTCGGAGGAGGGGGGAGGGCGGTGTGCTGTGCTCGCAGGAGTGCGCACGACGGCCTAGTCTGCGTGCCATACGCAGAGAGGGCAGCCGGCCGGGAAAGGATATACTGGAGGAAAGCGCCGGAGCGAGGGACTGCGTCAGTACTTTCTATATTAAGGGACTTTATATTAGTGTGGCGTCACTGTCGGTACTATATGGAATCTTCGCCGTGCGAAGTTGAATCGCTCGAGGTAGCAACCTGTGGCTGGAGGTGCCGCGACAATCAACTCAGTGACATGTAATTCAGCAAGAAGTAATAGTGGTAATAGTTCAGCATTTGCACATAATCAAAATAGCTTTGGAGGCCCCCCCCTTCCCCCTTCCCTATAGTTATTTCCCCTCTAACTCATTCGCGTTTCTTACACTGCTACCACGCCGAGCCAAGAACGAAACAGTGCTTTTCGTCTATGTATGCCGCACATCTCTGAAGGCCGAACGTGTACTTCCTGCTCACAAAGTACTTCTCGATCACGTGAAACAATTGAGAGCTATTCGTGCCAAATTGTAAAGCAGGTCGGTGTACTCACTTGTCAGGCACTTCATGACCTTGCAGTGGTCGCACTCGATGTACAGCACTTTGCACTCTATGACATCCTGAGCTGCACACAAAGCAGACAATAAGCACATAAGAGAAAGCCTTGTCTTTTTTTTTTTTTGTTTTTTTGCTTATTGTTAGAAAAATATTGGGGTTGACGTTCCAATTACCAGAAGCACGAAATTATTCAAAAGCGCCACACATAGCGTGCGAATTATTCCCAATGCCCATAGACTGTCGCGCCCCTAGCGGAATTTAGGAGCGTCCTCTCATGGATGATCAGTAGACGACACCATGGTAGCCCTACGCAGTCGCTCACTTGTTCGGCCGTGTTAGCTGGAAACAAACGCTACGAGTTTGCATGTTTCCTGCATCAGTGAACAAACCGGGCCCTCCGTGACACGATAAATCTGATTCGTTCTTGCGAGACGCCAAGTTTTCGTGAAAATACGTGCCAACTCGCGCGTTCAACGATGACCCACATCGTACAAATATCAACTGCGCGAGGTTTTGTGTAGCCACGTAGGTGACGTATGTTAGTTAAACGCTGTCGTCTGACCTTCTCAGTTGAAACTCACCTTGTTTTACTTGCATAAAGCATTCGTCAGTGCTCTTGCAGTGCATGAATTTATAACATTGTAGGCGGGAAGTCGCGCGAGCTAGCGATATATAACTGAGTAATCTCAAATTGGCCAGCGCTGCGCCGCTTGTTTTTGTACGTTTGTTGATAGATGGCAGCACTCTGCAAGCAATTTGTTTGTTGACCGGTGTGAGAGCAAGAAGTTCTGCGCGCCCAGATAACGTTGTGACGAGGACTAATCGAAGTCGTTCGGCGGAGGAAATTCTTCAGATTGCTTTCAGCAATGATGTTAAGAGGAACCACCTTGACGACGAGGATTTTTCACTGGACGGAGAAGGCTGTGAAAGCGTGTGTGTGTGTGTGTGTGTGTGTGTGTGTGTGTGTGTGTGTGTGTGTGTGTGTGTGTGTGTGTGTGTGTGTGTGTGTGTGTGTGTGTGTGTGTGAACGAGTGTGACAGCGACGATGAACGATCAGCTGCTAACTCACGAGGAGCGAGTTGCACTTCACGTCCCCTCGTGCGCTAATGTTTTTTCACGCTCGTAAATCACTTTGATTGTATTTAATGTATAGTATACTTCAGCGAGATCAAAATAAAAGCATACTTTTTCTTGTGCATTGCACGTAGCGCAATTATTGGGGATATTATCGAGCGCCGCATGCATGCCGTCAAAGCGCTCGAGTTCGGAACAGGGAAGCGAAATGGTTAGAGCGATGAAACGTGCAGTCACGGCCACAATCCACGCCCAGTGATGTTGCGTCCTGGACAGAAGAATTCCCTTTCCGAGGCCCGAAAATTCCCCATTTCCGGCATTTTTCCCCGCATACATCGCCAAAAATCCCCGCATATTTCCCTGCACAAAAAAAGTTTATATATATATATATATATATATATATATATGTGAAGAAAGGAAAGTGGACGAAACGATAACTTGCCACCGGCAGGAATCCGAACCTGCGACCTTCGAATAACGCGTCCGATGCTCTACCACTGAGCTACGGTGGCGGTCATCCCTCCGTCCACTTTATAGGGTATATATGTTTACTTAAACGTGGGAGCGTCAGTCAGCGCCACCTGTTGCCATTACGGCGAGTGTGGAACACTCTTTTTTTGCCTGTAGGCGTCACGTAGTACGTGATCCTATTACGAGCGGGCAGCTGACTAATAATCCCTCGCATACCACCTGAAGGCAACAAGTCTGCCAGAACGAGACCCTCGTTATGAACGAAGGAAAGAATTGTAAACTTAAGGGCTCGTTTGCTTTGTTAAACACAGTATTAATGAGAACTAACAGACAAAGATGCCAAGGAAAGTATAGGGGAAGCTATTAGAAGTAATTGTAATGTAAATGTGAAGAAAGGAAAGTGGACGAAAAGATAACTTGCCACCGGCAGGGAATCCGAACCTGCGACCTTCGAATAACGCGTCCGATGCTCTACCACTGAGCTACGGTGGCGGTCATCCCTCCGTCCACTTTATAGGGTATATATGTTTACTTAAACGTGGGAGTGTCAGTCAGCGCCACCTGTTGCCATTACGGCGAGTGTGGAACACTCTTTTTTTGCCTGTAGGCGTCACGTAGTACGTGATCTTATTACGAGCGGGCAGCTGACTAATAATCCCTCGCATACCACCTGAAGGCAACAAGTCTGCCAGAACGAGACCCTCGTTATGAACGAAGGAAAGAATTGTAAACTTAAGGGCTCGTTTGCTTTGTTAAACACAGTATTAATGAGAACTAACAGACAAAGATGCCAAGGAAAGTATAGGGGAAGCTATTAGAAGTAATTGTAATGTAAATGTGAAGAAAGGAGTTATCTTTTCGTCCACTTTCCTTTCTTCACATTTACATTACAATTACTTCTAATAGCTTCCCCTATACTTTCCTTGGCATCTTTGTCTGTTAGTTCTCATTAATACTGTGTTTAACAAAGCAAACGAGCCCTTAAGTTTACAATTCTTTTCCTTCGTTCATAACGAGGGTCTCGTTCTGGCAGACTTGTTGCCTTCAGGTGGTATGCGAGGGATTATTAGTCAGCTGCCCGCTCGTAATAAGATCACGTACTACGTGACGCCTACAGGCAAAAAAAGAGTGTTCCACACTCGCCGTAATGGCAACAGGTGGCGCTTGACTGACGCTCCCACGTTTAAGTAAACATATATACCCTATAAAGTGGACGGAGGGATGACCGCCACCGTAGCTCAGTGGTAGAGCATCGGACGCGTTATTCGAAGGTCGCAGGTTCGGATCCTCCCGGTGGCAAGTTATCTTTTCGTCCACTTTCCTTTCTTCACATTTACATTACAATTACTTCTAATAGCTTCCCCCTATACTTTCCTTGGCATCTTTGTCTGTTAGTTCTCATTAATACTGTGTTTAACAAAGCAAACGAGCCCTTAAGTTTACAATTCTTTCCTTCGTTCATAACGAGGGTCTCGTTCTGGCAGACTTGTTGCCTTCAGGTGGTATGCGAGGGATTATTAGTCAGCTGCCCGCTCGTAATAAGATCACGTACTACGTGACGCCTACAGGCAAAAAAGTGTTCCACACTCGCCGTAATGGCAACAGGTGGCGCTGACTGACGCTCCCACGTTTAAGTAAACATATATACCCTATAAAGTGGACGGAGGGATGACCGCCACCGTAGCTCAGTGGTAGAGCATCGGACGCGTTATTCGAAGGTCGCAGGTTCGGATCCTGCCGGTGGCAAGTTATCTTTTCGTCCACTTTCCTTTCTTCACATTTACATTACAATTACTTCTAATAGCTTCCCCTATACTTTCCTTGGCATCTTTGTCTGTTAGTTCTCATTAATACTGTGTTTAACAAAGCAAACGAGCCCTTAAGTTTACAATTCTTTCCTTTTTATATATATATATATATATATATATATATATAAACACATTAATAATGAGAATTAACAGACAATGATGCCAAGGAACGTATAGGGGACGTTATTAGAAGTAATTTTAAAAGAAAGAAAAGTGGACGAAAAGATAACTTGCCACCGGGAGGATCCGAACCTGCGACCTTCGAATAACGCGTCGGATGCTCTACCACTGAGCTACGGTGGCGGTCATCCCTCCGTCCACTTTATAGGGTATATGTGTGTACTTAAACGTGGGAGCGTCAGTCAGCGCCCCCTGTTGGCATTACGGCGAGTGTGGAACACTCTTTTTGCCTGTAGGCGTCACGTAGCACGTGATCCTATTACGAGCTGGCAGCTGACTAATAATCCCTCGCATACCACCTGAAGGCAACAAGTCTGCTAGAACGAGACTCTCGCTATGAACGCTATATATATATGTATATATATATATATATATATATATATATATATATATATATATATATATATATATATATATATATATATATATAGTGTTCGACGTGTTTCAGGCTCTTCCCATCGCTTTCTCTTCTTTCCTGCCCAACTCAAAGCATCGCCTCTGAGATGAGCTTTTAATAGTACGAAGGAGCTACCTTAGACCTCGCTTTAAGCGGTATGCAATGCGGAAGGAATGCTGTACATGATCATGCACACGGCGACAGCATAAGAAGAAAAGTTTATTATTGTTGTTTTTTTTTTTTGTTACTGAGTGACGTGGGGTACAATAATGTGCCTAGCAGACGCTCTGTATCTATATGCACATTTTGTACAAAAAGCACGTCAAGTTTTCTATAATGGTGACTAAATATTGTGAAATAAAACAAGCTTTTTGTGGTGGTATTTAACATTTTATTGACTTGATTAGGAATGGTTCTGCAAACTACCGTAAAGAAAAAATAAATAAATGTGAAGATACTAGAATATATATTGACTGGGTTTTTAAAGACTATGGTCTTTAAAAACGAACCTTTGAGGCTGTGGTTTGGCGCGCTACATGCGCCAGAAACGATTGCGACATGCGAAAGCCTCATGTCCACAGTCTTTTGATCGTTATAAAAAAAAATTTCGCCGCCCCTCAGAATTTCCTGCAATATCACGAAGATTCGCTTTTTCCCTTTCGTCCAAAATGACTGTCGAAAATTCCCTGAGAAAGGGAAAATTCCCTGCACGGAACATCACTGTCCACGCCTCTCCGCTAACTTCTCCTGTAGTTCACCGGTACCTTCCGATCGGCATAGTTGTTCGACGCATTTTCGCAACGTCGAAGAATTCGTCGTTGCGAAAAGCATACGTGCGTGTTCTTTTCGATATTCATATTTCGATCGTGCTGATCGAACCTGCGGCATCCGAGTGCAGTGAATTGCGCACGGCCTGAGTCTGAGCATGGCTGTGACACAAGCGCTACTAAATAGGATGTTAAATGCTTGTTTTACGTTGAAGAGGCAACTGCGCGTTCCTGACTGCGCAAGTAATGACGACGGGGTATGTTTGCAAACCATCGCCACGTTAAACATTCGGTCCTGTGCAGCAGCGATGACGCTACTTGCTAGCGGCCTACCAGTGCGGCAAATCCGTCAGGCAGGCTCGGTACACAGTATCTCGGAGTGCCGGTCAGGTCATACGTCAATTCTAGTTCATGAAGTTTTCTGCAGCACGTACAGGATTTCGCACAGCATCGCTTATGCACGGTAACGGAGCTGAAATATAACATTTCACACCGCGGCAAATAATTACGTGGCGAGCTTCCATGGTTTGAGAAAGAATTTCGGTCTCATATCCATTTCAGTGCAGCTCATGACTTCATCCGGTGAAAGTGGCACGGGCCGTACGTCCGCACGTCCTACCTGTTCCTATGCTAACAAACGGATTGACCCTCCATCGGGCGCCATCTTGAATCGTACAGCGCGCCACCTACAGTTCGTGGGCATTGCGAATAATACAGTTCTACCTCCTCGGGTGCTTCAAAGTGCACCTAAACATAAAAAAGCGTTACCTTTTTTTTTGGTTTGTTTGTTTCACGTCCATCAAAGTACAGCTGCTGTAAGCTGTATAGTCGTTGCGTTTCTCGTAGATCTCGGGCTGAAAGAAAGTACTTTCTGATTGATAACCTCCTGACCTGATTAAGTGAGCATACGGATGGTGTTATATGCACATTTTACGCGTCTGCTGCAAATTATTATTCACGTAAGTGTTTTTTTTGCAAGCGTACAGAGCTGCTGCTACAGTCACTTTCTTTAAAATTTAGGCTTGAAATGGATTTTTTAAACATCAGGAGCACACATGGCCTAAAAGATATTGCCTGACAGAGACCTCTGTCCTCACGTTTGCGCACCCTGGCACGTATAAAAAATTACAATAGCGAAAAAGGCCTATAACATAGATCAGTGCAGAACTGTAAACTAAGAAGAATATGCATTACTAGTCAACAAGATAGAACAATGCCTTCCATAAAAAAAGCGATGGTTAGGCGTACGAGAGCCACGCCCATCGCCGGCGGGTGTCAAAGCAACACATGCTGCGCACTGGCTATGCGTGCAGCCCAGTCGCTCGCTCACACTGTTGTCCTCTCCACCAATCAATCAATCAATCAATCAATCAATCAATCAATCAATCAATCAATCAATCAATCAATCAATCAATCAATCAATCAATCATTTGATTGCTTGATCGATTGACTGATTGATTGAAATAACTTTAATGAGGTCCTGCGGGACGCGCCCTAGCATGCAGTGGCCAACTCCCACGTCGGGACCGCCAGGTCAGGCCTGTTGGACAGCCCAAAACTGGCGGGCCAGGAGCGGTCTGCGGATGGCCGCCTCCCACCTGGCCACGGAGGAATCTGGGCTTGATTCAAGGCACCCTCACAGCATATGTCCTAATGTGGACTTCTCCCCAAATGCGGGGCATAGGTCATCCGGATAGTTCACACTGTATATTGCATGTAGTGTACAAAGATTCGGGTATGTCTCCGTCTGTAGCAATCTAAACGTAACCGCCTGAGGCCGATTGAGTTTCGTCTATTACCTTGCTGAGAGAGAGTACCCTTCGCCAAGCGGAGCAGGTTGAATTTTTTTCTTTCCATGGCGACACGTAGCACCTGGAAAACAGGAGACAGAAGAAGGCACGGGACATGCGCCGACTGAAAACTGAAGTTCATTTAGAAGAAAACCCGCTTCTTACAGTTGGCAATAATGTCACAACAAAACCTCGCTACATTTGTCGGAAGCTGAGTATGCATACTTTCTGCAAAATCCTATGAAATAATTTTCGGTATGCAGTTATTGGGGATGCTAACTTTAGTGATGATTTTAGACTTTTGTTTTTAACGCGTGTTAAAATTGGTTTGCTTGATTTTGTTTCTTTCACGGATGTTCATGTGAGGGTATATCTTTGGCTGTTTTGTTGTGACGTTATTGCCAACTATAAGAGGCGGGTTTCCTTTTCAATAAACTTCAGTTTTCGGTCTGTCCGCGTCTTCTTCTCAGTGTCCTGTTTTCCACGCGTTAAGTCACGCCATGACTATAGAAGCTCGCCCAGTACACCACTTTTTTCTTTCTCTTTCCTGAAAGAGGTGGAAGGGGGGGGGGGGCACTCGTATTGTTTCATTTTTTACCGCGCGTAGGGCCCCGACTTGAAAACTATCTTTTAACGACACCAAAGCTTGAGTGCATGTGACCTTAGGCGCCGCTCCGCTGTGGGGCGCCTTATGATATTTAGGCGGGATTGTTGAACTGACGCAAAATTTACATAAATTAATGAGGCAAGCGTTAATTATACCATGCCTCAGAGCATTTACGATTCCATTTCGGGACCACCAGGCACAAAGCTCGAAATTCCAGTAAAAAATGTCGCAACTAAACTTTCGCTGTCAGGGGTCCCTTAAAGGCCAACTCCGGCGATTTTTTGACCGTGTCAGGGTAATGGTGCTTTTATGTTCCTGAGACACCCTTGTCACGCGCCCGATAGCTGAAATACTCAGCAAATTCAAAAATAATTTTTAATAAGCAAAAAGGCGCAATACCGAAACCAAAACCCAACCGAGTGTACTGTCTGCGTATGACGTAGTAGTTTGTTAGAAACCGGAAGTCGTGCAAGGCATGCTGGTCCCGCCGGCGCGGAATATCACACGCTTCTCCACAGAGAACAGAAAATCGCGCGCCAAACCAACGAAGCACCGGCCAAACACCGTCGCCTTGTGGCCAGCACATTATACGCTGTAGCGGCCAAAGTTAGTGAACCCATCGGCTGCGTCACTTCCGTCGACCGGCAAACCAACACGTCACACACGCAATGTTGCCAATAATTGTGGAAAGCCGGGTGGGCGTTTGCAGACAATCTTTAAAATTCATTTGCAAACAATCAGCGCATCTCTCAAGCTTGAAATTTGGCATAAATGAGGGAAATGTGCAAAGGAACGTACCCAGCGAATTTCAGTGAGATCAATGGACCTCGAAAAATCGCCGGAGTTGGCCTTTAAGTGGCTACGTTGGCGCTCTCGTCCACAAGACTTGCGCGAGGCATTGCGAGATCTTGCGAGGCTGGCAATGCCTCCCGCGGTCTCGCAAGTCTCACAGGATCTCGCAAAGTCTAGCAAAACCTGGTCCAGAAATCCACGCGACATTCTCCGCGATGACGTCACTTGATAACGTCATCTTCTGAGATCGACAATCGGTCAAAGGCGGGCAGATGCCGATCTCGGAGGCAATGCGACACCCCGTGAGGTGCACGGCGCTGCAGGGGGGGGGGGGGGTAGGTATTATTAATTCAATAGACTGGAAAGAAAAAGATGGCTTTCGCCTTCGAGACGTCTTAGGTGAAGGCATAAGGGGCCGTGTGACATTTTTCCCCCCTTTTTTTTCGCAATTTATTGGCAGTGCGCGGTATACGAAATTTCAAGCATGTTCCACGACCGGCGCTCAACGCCACAGACGATTTAAAAAAAAAAAAGTGATTTGATATCTGAGCGCCTGGCGGCAAACTCTTAAAGGGACACTAAAAGGCAAAACGAATTTTCGCGTATTAGTTAAGTACATTTTCACAATCCCGAAAACACCACTTTTACCGCGACACGACGCTTGGTAAGCGACAAACACGCGAAAAAGAAAATGCGGGTGGAGACGCCACCTTGAGATTCCCGCAGCAAACACCGTGACGTCATAGATTCTGAAGGCGTCTACTGAGTCCTACGCAGCTTCTGATCGACAAAAACGAGGTGCATTGTCATCTGTGGGTGCCATAGCATACGAAGTTTCAGAAAATTTCATCGAGCCAATGTCGCGAAAATACGGAAAATACGTCTGGAATTTCTAACGTCACGCGCGCAGATAACGGCGCCAAATTTAAAAATAAAACTTCAACCTTGATTTTCTCCGCTAATAATGAACTTATGATAGTCAAACATATGGCATTAGAGTTCTCAGAGTGCAGTTTGTTAATCTAAACCAAGTCATTGTTTCGCTTTAGTGTCCCTTTAAAGAGGATGAAAACCTGTAAAAAAAAGGGGGATAAAGAACTAGCACGATATTCTCTGTTGACTATTGCCATGTTTTGACTTCATATCCGCCGTGGTAGCTTAGCAAGTGAGGTGTCGGCGATGTGAAGCTCGATGACCGGGGTTCCATTCCCGGCCATTGCGGCACCATTTCGAGCGGGGTCGAAACGCAAACACCCCTGTGCCTAGATATAGGTGAGCTTCAAGGAACGCCTGCGTAGTCGAAATTTATTCCAGGGTTCCTTCATTACCGCGTGCCTCATAATCTTCATCACAATTTCAGCTTGTTAAGCCCTAGAATACTGTGATGACAAGAAATGTCTCATCAATAAGCATCGTTGGCCACGTATTCTTGCGTTGTAGTTATAGTGAAAAAAAGAAAACCGCGAGCCACGATTGTTTTTGTCGGTCTAGCGTGTGCAGATTTTTTTCGCGCTGTGAAAATAAGTTGTCGTGCAGAGCAGTTGGATGGAGCGGGGATGGCGATGGAAAGAAGTGGGGATGCAAAGAAACTCGAACATGGCGGCATCTACATTCTCTACTATTTCACATTTCTTTCCAAGAGGTTGCAGCCTGGATGGTAATGAAAAGCCACTAGAGGCTTCTCATGATACAATCAAAAATCACTCTAGCTGCATTTAATTGCCACCAAGGCCAGAGCGTGGTTGAACGAGCGCGCCGCATTGTTCGCGTTTCTTTCCATCCTCCGTTTGCGTTCTACCGTTGTTCGCCCCAAGCATGTCACCTTCCAACAAGCCCTGAAAGCACAAAGCTCCTCTTTCGTAAATTTTTTTTTGTTATTGGCTGGCCGACTTCGCCTATAGTGTGTACAGTATCAGAACTGGCCGACTATATTACGTACTTTCTTAGCGTAAGAACTTTATGCGAATGCGAGCGAAGATTCATTCGGCATATAATTGGCGGTGACCTTGAAAGGTTTGGTACTTAATAGCGGCGTCCTTTTCTGAGTCATATCAGAGGGCCGAGTACAACGTCGGTCCTATTGTTCCTACATTTCTTCACAGCATGACACAGAGATTTCCCTTTCCATACAGCTCTGTGAAAGAAAACTTAAGATGCGTACAGCGACCGCGTAACAGCGGCGTGCGCAAAGTCCCGAAAGAGAAGTCATGTGCAAAACTTTGCGCAACGTCACCCGTGACCCACAGAAGGCGTGTACACTTTGATAAGTAGCGTATCCAATATTTCGCTTAGATTTCGTAGCCTTCTGCGTTCGTACGAGCGCAGAGTGTCGAGCACAGCGCTCACCGTACAAAGCGCTGCGCGCGCGTATCACTCACCACCATCCATAAGAGAATCGAAGGCATTGTAGTCCTGTCCGTCTTTTCCCTTGAAGTGGAACGTAGCATTTCTGCAAATAGGCAAGCGAAGGGCGTCCAGTTTACCAAGTAGCGATACTGTACAGTGCCACGGCCACTACACAGAAAAAAAAAAAAAAAGAAGAGGTGCGGACTGCTCCATTGCGTCGCCGTCAGTGGATGTGCGCGTCTCCACTGCGTTGACAGTTGCAACCGCTCTTTTACTAGCTGAGCTGCTTAAGCTTCGCAAAGCTCCGGAATTGTCCGCACAAAAACATGGAGGACGTTTTAGCTTCGCCTTCAAGAGTATAACGCATGCGCATCGCCTTATCAATTGCTAGCCTGGCTTCGGTTCTCGGTATGTGCCTCAAACTTTGCGGAAAAATTGCGGTGTCGGCGTCGGTGTCGGCGTCGTTGGTTGTGAGCGAAAAGTCATCATCTTGTCGGCACCGAAAAATCGAGAAAGATGCAGATAAAATAAACAATAATAAACTTCGTGTCCGAGTGAGAATGGAACCCAAGCCGTCTGCGGGGCAAGCAGGTGTTCTACCACAAAGCAACGCTATTTCTTGAAACTACTTCGGAAGGAAACACTATATAAATTTCATGTAATTGAAAGACAGTCCCTAACGCATGTAATATTGCGTGGCAGAAGCGTAGGGTTGCGCCAGGCGTCAAAGCATGTGAATTGCGCGGCGAGTGGGTGTTTAGAGGCCCACCCATTACAAAGAACTCTGACATATTTAATAATAATCATCAGCAAAAGCATCAACAAAGGGAACAGCTGCGTAGGTTCGTGTGTTGCCTTACGGACGCGCAGTGGGCCCTTCGGTGATTCGCAAAAGGAATTATTATGGCTTAGTGGGCACTTAACAACTGTACTTGCAGTAGGCATTCTAGAATACTTTGAAACGGCCAACGTTACGCGCACAGCCGTTCGTTTCCTTACGGCACAGTTGAGGCATGAAACAAGAACGGAAGCAAAGATATCAATTGAGAAGGCCACGCGCACGAGGCCCGATTACGCTATCGCGTTCCACTCCTGAAGGCGAAACTTAAGCGTCCTCCAAGATTTCTTGTGTTGTGCGCCGCTGTGCGACTCAAACGCCAGAAAACGCGCGATCGTGATATTTCGTGAGTTCCCCTGCGAGCTACAGAGTTTACAAGCGTGGCTGAAGAATATATCTCGCCAAGGGCTGTCTTGAAAAGGAAGCGAGTGGGAGTCAAGCGACAGGTCTCTGGTATGTAGGCCGTCGCATACACATCTCTCAGTGAACGTTCACCATTTATGAATAATTCCTTCCTAGTATTTAATGCAATTTCAGTAAATGTGCTAAGCTGCAGGTCGAGACATTCTACACTTTGGTCACCGGCTCTGCCATTTATAAAGTTTGAGTAACTTGACATATAATGATTTTTTCTTTCGTAATTCATGACTTAAGAAGGTACATCCAAGCATGTAGCCCGTAATTATTTTATTAGGGAGGGCAGAGGGGAGGTGGCAGAGTGATTTCCATGCCCAGCGCAGGCTAGATGTTGGGAGAAACGTGGCCACCAGGAACAACGGCGGGAGAGAGGAGAGATAGAGGAAACGCTGCATCTCGGGGCAAACGGCGCCCTTCGGGATGCCTCCTCAGACACGTACCTGCGTCACACGCTGGTTGACCTAGAAGATAAACGTCAATATACCAACGGAAAGTGGGCGTGTTCGTATTGCATCATTACGAAGTCCCTCGTCGTCTCCGGGCCTTTTACCTCGGATCGATCTCTCTCGATTTCTTGCGAGTTGTTGCGTTACTTCGGAAACTGGATACAAGTATAGTCTTTTCTGTAGTTTTGCATTAGCGGACGCGTGCGTTCACGTGAAGCAAATAAATTTAGTGATACAATGTTTCAGGCAGAATCTATGCACAGAAGGGCGTTACCCGCTCAAGCATCCCATGATGAGGTCACGCGGACAACCTCCACGGAAAGTATTGAGGCCCACTACAAAAGATTTCCACACCTGTTGCAACCTGCGAACGTCTGTGGATTCACCGGCGCTTCTAATGATTACTTAAATATTCCGCTTGTAATGTGTAACTAGGAAACGCATAATTTGTGGCCTCATTAGAGTAAGTGTCACGCGTACGAACTCAACTGTGGCAACGCTTCTCCACCACAAGCTGTACCCGAGCAGTGGCGCCATAGCGAACACGCGGACAGCTATAGTCTCGAAGTGTTGTTTCGGTGCCACGCAAAAGGCCGTATCTTTATTTTATGTAGCGGCCGTGACAGTGCTGAAGAAATGAAATGCGACAATTTAGGCCAACGTGATGCCCGTACAGTCAGCATAAAAGTTTAGATACCGCGGGACACAAAAAGAAGCTGAATATTCCGGCTGCGTCGGGAAGCGGCCTTAAATTTAAGTTTGCATCCTCTTTTAAAACACACTAACAACAAGTATTTTGCAGTTCGACAGAATGCAGTCTCTAATTGCTGGATAATACCGAATTTTTTCTCACCTAGTGGTCTCTAAACTTTCGACACCGACAGTGCTTTCGTTTCAACTGCTTTCAGTTCGTATCGGCATAATTTCGGCTCGAACATTTACATAAGCGCCAACATTACCTTCTGCGGCCTGATTCGTAGCGACATGACGCGGTTGTATCGAGCACGCGCGCGCGCGCGCGTGCACGCACGCACGCACGCGCACACAAACACACACACACACACACACACACACACACACACACACACACACACACACACACACACACACACACACACACACACACACACACACACACACACACACACACACACACACACACACACACACACACACACACACACACACACACACACACACACACACACACACACACACACACACACACACGCACGCACACGCACACGCACACACACACACTCTCCAGTCGTTACACTAAAGAAGTCACAGCTGCGCCTCAAGGGTGGCGCAGTGAATGCGATATCAATAAGTTCGAGTCTTATACGATGTAAGGCTAGGACCTAGGTCCAATACGATCCGATCTCGCCAAACTGTACAAAACGCGAGAGTAAGCGAATATGGCACCTCCAGCGAGTGAGGTATTTTCGTGCTGCTCTCGCCTGAAGTGAGCCGTCAGAGCACAGAACGCACGTGAAAGACTGGGAGCCATCTACGGATGTCTGCCGAGACACCATCGAGATACTAAGTACCTTCTTTGCCACGATGTTTATGGAGACGACGTCCTGTTGGGCAAAGTTCGCAGCTGGTGCCCGAGCGACGCAGCCCCACTAGGGCACAAGTTCACGCTCCTTCGCGCGACAACGCCGTCCGGGGCGCGTTTCATCTATGCTGGAAGACACCCTCACCCCCAAGCTACGGTGAACTCATACTCACAGTTCATGGCCGTCACCGAAGCGGAACCGGAACCGGGCTTTCCCATCGACGACATCGGTCATCTGGGTGTCCCTCAGGCAGCGATCATCCTTTCCGAAGGCTTCTAGCCTCCCGGTTTCGTAAAGCACGTACCAGGTTGAGCCGGCATACGCGCACTGGAATCAGTGGGTTACTGCTGTCAGAAAGACCATCGAGTCGCTGGCGATTTCTGGCGGAGAATAAGTATATGACAGGCAGCTGTACTGGAAACTTTCCTGTACGACAAGCCTGGCCCGGTCCTGTGTGAGTATGCGGCCATCCTAAATTACTACAAGGCACTGCGGCATGCATACTCCCTCCCCACAAGGAGCTCATAAAGGAAGAGGCTTTCAGCTGAAACTTAATCCAGACTGGAACCACATTTTTTCAATAAAATTCACCCAACAGAATAGCCTTCACGCTGCCCATGGTGCTCTGAGAAATGAACACAAATGCACTCTCCACAGAAATGCCGTGCCATCTGTAGCCTGCCCCCCATTGCCCATGCGAGTGTGGAGCGTTGACAGGATTCGCTGTCCAGCGATAGCCTCGGAGATCAGATCAGTTTGATCGACAGGGCACGCAAGACAGCAGCTGTCTGTGGCGCCTTGGACTGAGGGCAGCCAGCGCTGCTAGATGGGAATTGCGGAACAAGATCACCCCGCACCACAAACATTTTTCTGTGAATAAGCGTTTTTTTTCTTCCACCCATTTTTCCTGTCTGACCCAGAACACCATTTAAACATCTTGCGCACGGGACGCTTAGCTATCTCTTACTTTCCACTATGGATAGCATTAATTTTCGCCCCAATTGCATGACATGACCGATATCATCATCATCATCATCATAATCATCAGCCTGACTACGCCCACTGCAGGGCAAAGGCCTCTCCTATGTTCTGCCAATCAACCCGGTCCTGTACTTTCTGCTGCCACGTTATACCTGCAAACTTCGCAATCTCATCTGCCCACCTAATTTTCTGACTCCCCTTCACGCGTTTGTCTTCTCTTGGAGTCCAGTCAGTTACCCTTAATGACCAGCTGTTATCCTGCCTACGTGCTACGTGCCCGGCCCATGTCCATTTCTTCTTCTTGATTTCAACTATGATATTATATGGCCGATATAGGACAGCTTTACTGTAATCTTTTTTTTTCTGGAGAGAACCTTCAGCATCGATGTCTTTCGCGACCAACATATTTAGTCGTTTGGCAGCCCTTTGCGTTCTCAAAGCTCTGTGCCAGCACCATTGCTTTAGAGAATGCTTCTTTTTTCCCTTGTCTTATAGTGAAATATAGCGTGACACATAGCGCCATATAAAGCGACATACAGTGACATACAACGCCACGCTGGTGTCCTTGACATCAAAATGTTCAAAGCCAGGGCATTCCGGATCGCGCCACTACCTAAAATTTACTCCACAGTGAAGCAGAGTACATATGTTTACGTGTTGCCTCCACATGGCACCAACTGTCCAGGCCGTTGAATTTCGTGGCTATGGTAGTCGGGTAAACGGCTAATGCTAAGAGGTTCGTCGACAAACTAAATCTCTTTTATATTGTTATGGGCAAAATGCGTGTAGTGGACAGCAGCGTTGAACATTGCCGCGTTGTGATCGATAAAATTTAATTCACGCGAAGTACGAGCCACCTTTCGCAGGAAATGGTGCACACCGTACAAAGATAAAGCCGGTATGCGTTACGGAAAATGTTTCCATACGGCAAACCAGCACTGCTAAAAACCTTTTTCAACCAAAGACATGGCACGAACGCTACGGTGTGGTCACGTTTCCGCTGAACGTCTGCGCCTCGCGAAGTTCGTCCTCCACCTCCACGCTGACCTGGCTGAGATAAATAATGTAATGAACAGACACAGAGACAGCACCCGTTCCTTGGCCACCTGTTCTAATCTGGTCTTCGTCTTCCTCTGCCTCGCTCTAGCTGCCCGCGCGCCCAGAAACCCAGCGTCGTTCTTGATCATGACACTCGGCCATGACTGCGAGCGCGCTGCTGCCAACAATATCTCCGGTGGCCGGCACTGGCTGTTTCTCAGTGGCCGAACTCGGCCACGCTGGAACTTCGCCTGGCAATTTGTCGAAGATGGTTCCGGTGGCCGCCACTGGCTATGTCGCCGTGGTCGTTCGCTGTGTCGCTGTAGATGCTTGGTTGGTACCCTTGTCAATGACGACTCTGGGGGCGGCATTGGCTGTGTCGTGGTGGTCTACGACCTCGGCCACTCTGCGACTTGGCAGGGAAAGCTGTCCGATTCGCCCCTGGTGGAAGGAGTTGGCAGTTTTGCGGTAGTTGATGTTCTCTGACAGGCGGCTTGGCAAGGAATATTCTCGGTGATGGTTCAGGCGGGCGGCTGTGACTGTGTCGGCATCGTCGCCGGTCCATCGTGCGAGGCTGGCCCTTGTCCCGCCATCTTTGGGGCAGGGTAGGCAACGGTGGATCAGGTGACACAACATGCAGCACCAAACATGGCCGTCTGCGCATTTTGCAGCGGGCCGTTCGGCGTTTGGGTGTCCTACTAGACGTCTGCGTCAACATGGAGTCAGGTTCCCGCGCTGATCTGCGATACGGCTTGTGTTTTTGCGAAGTTGTCGCTGTGGGGCTCCCCAACGCCCCTGAAGCTGCTCTGCGCACAGGCGGGAGATCCTTGTCGGAAGCCGTTCCAATAGGATGAGGCTTGTGCTGCGCGGTCTCAGACTTCTCACAAACCTTGGCGTCTAGTGAAAAGTCGTCTCTTAGCAAGTGATTAATGGTTTCATATTCGGCCAGTGAATGCGTCCCACGTAGATCCACTTCCGTCTGGTCAGAGAGGATGTTGGTGGAATGCGTGGACAGGCCTGTCTCCTTAGGTGGTAGCACGTCCAGTACGACGTGGGCCGGTGCCTCCAAGTGCTCAAGCGATGGTGAGCATGGGTGAAGCTTTTACGATCGATATGAATGCGGAACGCTCTCGGCCATTGGCATGGATGTTCTGGCGTCGGATAATGAGGCAGAGACAGAGCAGGGCTTTAGTCCGGTGTTTGTACCAGGCCTAGCTGCGCGCATGTCTGCCTGTGAGCTGCAGCTCGCAGTTTCAGCCTCGAGGAGATGGCCTTCTCGAGCTTCGCCCTCGGTAAAAGACGTGTAAGGTTCGACGGTGGCGTCATACCGAATCGGGCCAAAAGCAGCAATCAGAGCTGCACACCATTCCGGCCAAGACTCTCGCTTGATGCCGTCGTAGTTATGCCATGCCTCGGCTGCGCCTCGGAGATGGTCTATGGCAACGAAGCATTTATGATCGTCAGGCCAGGCTTGGCGACAGGCGAGCGCATTGACAGTCTCTACCCAAGCGTCCGCATTGTCCTGCAACCCAGAGAATTCTGGAAGTTCCGAAAGAGCCGGAGGTGGTAAGGTGGCAGGCCGGAAGCAGGAGCTCAACGACGCCAAGCGGTCGAGCTGCTGCGTCATTTGCGTGATGGCACGCATGAGCTCCGCGACGCTGTCGGGTGAGGCGCCCGCATAGCCAGGATTCGCGTCCGCGGAGTATGCAGTGGTAGCAGCACTCACGGCAGTGAGATCCAAGGCCGAGGAAGCCTGGACGGCCTCCCTTGGAGGCTCATACGTTGCATGAGTCCAGGGTGAGAGGGTGTCGCAAGGAGAAGACTGAACGGCATTCCCGGACAACAGAACGCTGTGCGCTGTCCTGCCGACGCCGGGATATGGCTGCCTTTGGGCCACCGAGGAGGCCTGGGGAGCTATTCTCGCGGTGTCCACTGAGTGGACATGTCCACTTCGGCCTCCACTGATTGGCTGGAGCACACCGCCTGTTTCCGGTCTTTTTTCCGGAATGTCATTTTGACGCCACGCAGCTTTCACAACTCTCGACACAAATGAGAAAGACGGAATGCGTTTCGCCGAAACGAATGCTGCCCCCAGAGATCCGCTTTTGGACGCACATCTCGGAGGCCGTGCATGAACTGTGATCACGTTGCCCTTGTATTAGGTTTAACGCGGCCGCCCGCCTGACGCACCTGAAAGGTCGATACGCATTCCCTGCATCGTTCTTCAAACATCTCAACACGTTCATACGGAAGTTCAGACATGACAAGTTTGTTTAAGAGTCCTGTTACTGTACATTTCGTCCACTTTCTTCCTCTTTAAGCTGGGAATGAGCTGGCGGGTTCGGTGCGTCGACGTGTTCAAGAGCGCCGTGACGTCATGGCTCGCCGTTTTTTTGCGTAACTGGACGCGCTCCGCCGAAGTGGACATGTCCACTAAGTGGACACCGCGAGAATCGCGCCCCTGGACGCCGTCCTCGAACGGTGGCGTACGTGCTTCCGGCCGCAGCAGGGTCCTGGCGTCCATTGTCGAGGAAGCGTGGACGGCGTTCCGTAGACGTAGAGACCCGCAACGCCGACGACCCAGGAGCACGTAGAGGTGGCTTCAGCCGCAAGGTTCACTTGTCGAACTGTGCCATTGTAATGAACAGACGCAGAGACAGCACCCGTTCCTGGGCCAGCTGTTCTAATCTGGTCTTCGTCTTCCTCTGCCTCGCTCTAGCTGCCCGCGCGCCCAGAAACCCAGCGTCGTGCTTAATCATGACAATAATAATAATATCTGGGGCTTTGCGTCCCAAAACCACAAAATGATTATGAGGGATGAAGTAGTGGAGGGCTCCGGAAATTTCGACCATCTAGTGTTCTTTAACGTGCACTGACATGGCACAGTAGACGGGCCTCTACCATTTCGCCTCCATAGAAAGACCGCCGCGGCCGGGATCGAACCCGAGACCTTCGGGTGAGCAGCCGAGCACCACAGCCACTGCTGCACCGCGGGATATGCCTTCCACGACTTAAAATTAAGGGACACGGTTCGCTTGGGCAGGAGCTGCGAACTTTGATCAAAGGGTGCGTTTGCTTGCGCTACCTCGACGGAGTTCAGCACAAGGCTCGCACATTTATACGTGCAGTAGTCTCTTCTGCGCGTTCAGCTTTCGCTGGCTCGAGAGACAGCACTAAAACCGCTTTGATCGCTCTAGCGGTGCTATTCCTTTATCCCAGAGCTTTCTAGTTTCGCAGAGCTGAACCTAAAGGAGTCAGCGGCTATCCTGACTTCGTATAGAATTCCAATTTGCTACTATCGCATTCGTTGCTCCGCCCTCGCGGCGAAACGCCGGCTTTTAAGTGCGCAGCACTTCAGGGGGGCCAGGCTGTCGTATGCTGTCGTCGTCGCTTGGCGTAACGTAGACGAAACCACATATAGCATAGTCAACTGTAGCATATTGAGCGCGTGCTCGGGCCAAGGAGAAGTCTTCTTCCTCTTGTTCTTCAAGCGCTTTGATGATGATATCAAGTGCGGACATTACTATTATGGCTAGGGAAACACGACAACACAAACCAAGTATAAAAATTTTAAGAGGAAGCTAGCGAGAAGTAGCAAGAGAGAGAAAGGAAAAAATAGGAGGAAATATAGAAATACATAGGAAATAAACAAAAGAAAGAGAGAAAAAAATTTCAAAAAATAAAGAAAGACAGCACGAAACAAGAAGAAACAGAAGAGAAACAAAGAAGGTGGCCCAGCTCCGCATTTCCTCCAGGCTTGGCACCACTAGGGCACAGCTGCCTAAATTTTTAATTCTTTGCTGACAGCAATGAACTTGTCAGCTGTTCAATGCCACTCCCGTGTCCTTTTCTTCCTTGTGTTCCTGTTCATCCTGCGCTGTTTTTATGATGAATATTAACCAACTTGCAGTGTTTTGCACTCTACTGCGTATAATTATTATGCTTGGTTCGATAACCATATTTAGCAAACAAAAAAATTCCGCTAAAGCATAGACCAGCAGCGGTCTCACCTTGACGACGTCTTGGTAGGCACCAAGACCAGGCCTTTTGTGGAGCACAGTGGCGCAGCAGCACGCGTAAAACGCGCATAAGGTGGCCACTAGTGGCCACACAACGGCCATAGGAATGAACACGAACGTAAGCAGCAGAAAAGAATTTTAAAAGCCGGTTGCTGCACCTGGCGATTTTTCGTGGTAGCTGGAACGTCGTAGTATTTGCAGCCAGCCGAGCCCATTCGGTGTATATATACCCATTCCAGCTGGCTTCGTTTCGCACGTGTCGCAATAGGAACAGCAAGAGTTCACTGAACTCAAGCGCTGTCATGTAACTGTCGGGCTCGCACGCACCACTAGCCCAAATATAGTTACAAGCAGGTTACGTGCTTGCACGCACCATCTGCATTTGTAGGGCGTTGGTTCTGTACCAAAGCACGTTGGATTTAGCGGCCTCGTTTCCTGCGAAAATAAACCGTGCCCACGCAAACAAACTCGCGACCGCCGAAACACGTGCATGGTGCCGTCCCAGATTAAGAACTTCACATCACACTTTTGTTATATCGTGTAAAAACAACAGCAAACGAGCATATGACCCTGTTTCAACAATCAGAAGTCTTATTCATTTTCTTATCATTTACCACAGATTATTACACGTTCAGCGTTCTCTCCTTCGAAATCTTGGCTGGGCTTGGCTCAATCTTGCGCGACTCAATTAGTGTCAGTTTGTCGTAATCGAAATAAGAATAACTAAGTTTATTGAGCTTATTGAGACTTCACTTGAAAGCTAGTATTTAGTATCACCTTGAACTTGGCGTCGCTAATCTAATTGAGATTAAATATATTGTTACGCTGAAGCGGCAGCTGTGAGATGAAAGAAGGGGAGAACGAAGTGGTCTGGCTTGGAATCAATTCGGTGTCGGTGCGGCTACCCTTCGCTATTCATTCTTCAATAAACACACCCCATCGTAACAATATAATACCTGGGCTTAATTCGCTTTTCGCTTAATTAGCTTAAATGTACCCAGCCTACCTAAGCAGTCTATGCTTAATTAGAGGTGAATATACTTACACTCGCTCAGCAGAGCTCAACTAAGCGTAACTTGGCTTAACATGGGAAGGGCAAGCTTGTTTGGTCCCAATTAAGGCCCGCCTAATTAAGTTTAATAAGTTCGCTTTTAGGGGCGAAGCTGGTCGAGGCTTGTACATCACTCCCCCCGGTGTCCCCCGGTGTAGCCACGCTAGTGCGATGACGATGACGCTGCCATCACGCTGATAACGCTGATGACGATGAAGAATAAGCCCGTTCCAGACCACACATTCTCTTTCTGCCATCACGGCACAGCACATGGAATGTACCCACTATACGTCATAACGATGACGAGGACGCTGATGACGATGAAGAATAAGCGCGTTCCAGACCACACATTCTCTTTCTGCCATTGATGAAAACGATCGTGAAGGCGCTCTCACCCGCGAAAGGCAAAACGGCAACGCCAAACACAAGCTGCTACCCCGGCGTTGAGGACGCGGGAAGTGGCGGCTCAACGGCAAAAACACATTGTATATACTGTACACACGCGTTGACACTCATTTACATGCGCGAGTGGGCATTGTCACGGGTGATTTACGGTAAGAACGATCCCCAGTGCTTCGCCCACTCGTCATGATTCACTTCGTAGAAATGCGAATTTTTTAAAGATTTTAAGTCTGTCTATGCTTAATTAGGTATGGCAATACTTACCTTAGCTTAAACAGGCTCATCTAAGTTTTAGCTAGGCTAAACGTGCCAACGGCAAGTTGGGCCGAGTTTTTGTTCACGATGCGCGGCATAACGAAAAGCTTAAACAGTTCCTCTGTTAGAAGAACCTGTTTGATCGCAGGTACGCTCAATCGCCGCAGACACTGTGGAGGTGCACTCAGCCGGGAAAAAAGACGTGCCACTGAACAGGTCGTGGCGAAGGAATGAGTGAAGCGAGCGAGGGCCGTTTTCGGATCATCAAGCGCGTGTAACTCCGCTATTAGAGCCCCGATTACAAAAATTCTTGCGGCCATGTGTTTGTTCAAGACGCGTGCACAGCTGCAACACCCAAACTAAATTTCAACCTCTGGGCAGTTTAGGGTCCTTTAAAGGACCCGCCAGACCCCATGTTAGGTTTCACTTAAGCATTGGAATTGTTAAGGTGCCCTTTGGGCAGTGTGTTAAGAGTGAAGCTCTTAAAGCTCGAAGTAAAACGTGTGGTGTCTGCAAAAAAAAAAATCCATCTGCGTCATTGCTTATGAGCCGCGTACACCGAAGGAGACAGTCCGCGGAGCCGCCGCGCCGAGTTAGCGCGCCGCGCACGAGCCGAGTGCGAGCGCCGAAAGGCCCGTGCTTCTACCGGGGGGTGCCACAGCCAGCTTTGCACATTACTTCTAGAGCTGGAGTTTGGACATTCGTGCATGGTCTGTCCTCTACTCTGTCTACGCCAAGGAAAGACCTAGTATCAGCCAAGAGGGCCACGTTAAGCCCCTAAGTCAACCAGCTTCGTTGTTACTTAAGCTTTACACGGCTAGTGTAAACCTCTCTTTTTATCGAAAAAAATTCTCAGACCAGTTCATGGTGCGGTTATGCTCGAAGAAATTGAACTGTCCTAACATTGAAATGCCTACGAGGCTGGCTTTACTGCAGAGACGACACGCTCTCCCGGCTAGCCTTTGCAGGTAGCTTAGCTACCCTGCATTCTCTCTACCACCAGTGAAGAGGCAGCACATATTGTTCTAGGACGAGCTCCTCCCCTTTCTTACTGTTAAATGCGAAGCATTTCTTTGCGTACTGTAAGCACTCTTGCATTTCTATCTATCTATCTATCTATCTATCTATCTATCTATCTATCTATCTATCTATCTATCTATCTATCTATCTATCTATCTATCTATCTATCTATCTATCTATCTATCTATCTATCTATCTATCTATCTATCTATCTATCCATCCATCTATCTATCTATCTAGCCGCCTACGTATGGGTGCTCTCGTGATGGCTTCCTTAACTCGGGGTATACCAAAATTTGTATGGGAGGGTAAGAGGTATTGACGAATATGTCTGGCTGGTCATGACATGAATAACGCGAAAATCCCGTCGCGCACGTCGTCAAACTCATTTGTCCAGACACGTGTGGCTCATACCCGTATACCACGGGCCGCGGAATGCGGGTGTGCTGTGAACGGCGAGAACAGGCATTGGTAATTTTAAATGCCAGAGCGTTAAGAAAACGGACATCGGCGGCGTTGACGCGAGGAACACAAAGAATAGAAATCAGAGTCCCAGCAGCAATCGAACCCAAGCTTCTGCGCGGCAAGCAAGCATTCTGCCACAGAGCCACGTCATGTCTCGAAACTGCTTTGGAAGAACACCCTATGCAGGCGTAATCTTGGTGAAACGTATATTGTGGTTGCAGTGCTGGCTATCTAATTTTATAAACATTACATACGTACTCCTATGACGAAAGAGTCGTGTCGGGTTAACGTCAGTTGTATACTTAAAGGGACCGACAACTGCCCAGAAAATGAAATGAGATGACTGCACTGATGGAAAGATTGTCCGT
>JALIZH010017197.1:0-11274 GCA_030522465.1 Rhipicephalus appendiculatus | reverse complement strand
TAGGCAAGTGTGTGTGGCCCTGCCCGCCTCTGAAGAGGAAGCATCTCGATGGTTTAACAGAAGATGGAAGTGCAATAAATAATAAAGCAAGAATGTACAATCAGATAAATGTAAGCTAGAAAGTAAAATCATACAGCAAAAAGTACAGTCCTACGGCTTGAAGCGTATGACATGGACAACTGCAGGTCGCGCGCGGCGCCGTACAGAGTTCGTAACGCTGTCCGGGTCAACCTGATAGTCTAGTGCGCCTTGACGTCGAAGCACTTGGTATGGCCCAAAGTATCGCCGAAGAAGTTTTTTCGGACAGTCCACTCGACATATTGATGTCCAGACCCACACACGGTTGCCGGGCTGGCATTCTACATCGCGATGTTGAAGGTTCTAGCTTCGGTGGCAGTCTTTTCTGGCAATGGATGCACAGACGGGCGATTTATCGGGCTTCTTCGGCGCACTGTAGGTGGGCGGTGACGTCGATGTTTTCCTCGTCAGTGACGTTTGGTAACATGGCGTCGAGCGTCGTTTCCGGGCTCCGTCCGTAGATTGCACGACGTCATCTGCATCGTTTCTTCCACTGCCGTGTTGTATGCGAAGGTCACGTACGGAAGGATGGCATCCCATGTCCTGTGCACGACGTCGACGTACATGGCCAGCATGTCGGCGATGGTCTCGTTTAGACGGTCGGCGAGGCCATTGGTATGTGGGTGGTAGGCGGTGGTCCGGTGGTGGCTTATTTGGCTGTATCTGAAAATCGCCTGAGTTAGCACCGCAGTAAGGTCCATACCTCTGTCCGTGATGAGGACCCCTAGGGCGCCATGACTCAGGACGACGTCTTTAACGAAGAATTTCGCTGATCGGCGGCACTGTCTCTAGGAGGGGCCTTGTTTCGGCGCAGCGGGTGAGGTAGTCGGTAGTGACGACGATCCATTATTTCCCGCAAAATGACGTAGGGAACGGCCCTAGTAGGTACATACCGATTTGCTAGAATGATCGGCGAGGTGGTTCGAAAGCATGCTGGTCTTGTCGGCGGTGTCTTGCGTCGCTTATAGTCTCGGCATGTCCTGACGTAGCGAACGACGTCTGCAGCAAGGTACGGCCATTAGTACTGTTCCTGAATTCTTGCGAACGCGCGGGAAACAGTGAGGTGACCACCCGTCGGATCGTCGTGTAGGGCCTGGGGGAGTTCTCGTCCCACTACAGAAGGAACCACGAGAAGGTGTTGGGCTCGAAGGAGCGAGAAGTTCTTTAGGAGAATGTTGTTTAGAAGGAGGAATGGCGCTAGTCCTCTCTTGAACACCTGCGGAACAGTGGCAGTCTTGCCCTCGAGGTATTCCACAAGGCGCCTGAGTTCTTTTCGGGGGGGGGGGGGGGGCACTTGTTGAGGGTCTTCAAAATACCTATTTTCATTACTTTTTTTGCGGTAAAACACCCCCTGGAAACGAATCTCGGGGGTGGGGCCCGGGCCTGCGCCCCCCCCCCCCCCCCCCCCATGACTACGGGCCTGCCAAGAAGCAGTCAAAATCTTCGTCGTCCTGCGGCGGTGTGCCGATGGGGGCATGAGACAGGCAGTCGGCGTCAGAGTGTTTTCTTCCGGACTTGTAAAAGACGGTAATGTCGAATTCTTGCCGTCTCAGGCTCCACCCTGCGAGGCGACCCGTAGGGGTCTTTCAAGTTAGTTAGCCAACATAAGCATGGTGGTCGCTCACAACTTTGACGTGCCTGCCGTAAAGGTAGGGGCGAAACGCTGACGTAGACTAGATGATGGCAAGTCACTCCTTTTTCTGTTTTAGAATAGTTGGCTTTCGCATTTGATAGCGACGGGCTAGCATAACTGATTACCCCTTCCAGTTGGTCCGTCCTCTGCGCAAGAACGGCGCCGAGTCCTACACTGCTTGCGTCGGTGTGTACTTCCGTTTCGGCGTACTCGTCGAAATGTGCACGTAACGGAGGTGTCTGCAGGCGACGTTTAAGTTCTTGAAATGCTTCCTCCTGCGCAGTTGCCCACGTGAACTCGATTTCGGTCCTGCTATGGTTAGCGATTTACTCGGCGATGCGGGCGAAGTTTTTGACGAACCGTCTGTAATAGGCGCAGAGACCGAAAAATAAACGCACGGCCTACTTGTCGGCGGGTGGCGAGAATGTATTGATGGCGGCTGTCTTCTGCGGGTCGGGGCGTACTCCGGACTTGCTTATCACGTGGCGCAAGAACAGGACTTCCTCGTACTGGGAGCGGCACTTTTCTGGCTTCAGGGTTAGTCAGGAACTCTTTATTGCTTGAAGTACAGCTTCAATCCGCCAGAGGAAAACATAACGACGTTGCCCAAGCATGGAACGCAAGTCTGCCACTTCACGTTGGCCAGTAATGTATCCATAACGTGTTGTAAGTTCGCGGGGACCGAGCGAAATCGAAAAGGCATGACTTTGAACTCGAATATGCCGTCTGGTGTTATAAAGGCAGTATTTTCTCGGTCTCTCTCGTTGACTATGATTTGAAAAAAGCCTGTCTTCGGGTCCGTTGACAAAAAGTACTTCACGTTGTGGACTCGATCCAGGGCGTCGATTATCCGTGGGAGGGGATAGACGTCCTTTTTTGTGATCTTGCGCAGGCGACGATAGGCGACGCAGAAACGTAGGGTTTCGTGCTTCTTCAGTAACACCGCAGGAGACGCCCACGGACTCTTGAACGGCTGGATGATGTCGTCCCGTAGCATTTCGTCGGATTGTGTCTTTACGGCTTCGCGTTTTCACGTCGAAACTCGATATGGGATCTGACAGATTGCTCGGGCACTTTTTTCTGTTATGATACGATGTTTCGCGACTGCAGTGTGTCGAATTCTTGACGGCTGGATTATCAACACAGTTCCCAGGTTTCGCGAAATGTGCGTCCTACTTGCATCCTAAATCGCAGAATTCACTCATCGTTGTTTACGTGAACCACGCGCGACTGACAGCAAACTGGCAACTGTTGCTAGTATGTCGCGAGTTGCAGTCTTTCCGTGACGTCAGACCTCCCTTGACACGTCAGTGCGAAGCCACCCTCTCGATACCGAAACCAAAATTGCTGTTTTAAGGTAGCAGTAATAAAAATATATTCGATGCATTCCCGAGCACCGCGACACTCTTTCTAGGGTTTTTGACACCCACATTTTTATTTAGAGCAACAACCCGAAAATATTCAAAATTATAGGCAGTACTCCTTTAAGACGAAAGCCCCTAGATGCATGCCTCATCGAATCTGAAAATTGATCGTCGGCGGCGTCCAGTGGTGTTTCGCGTCGGCGGCGTTAACACGAGTGATGCCAGAAATCATCATTACGTTATGACCTCATCATATGACGTCACACATCATAACACTTTGTGACATCATCGTGACGTCACATAACGTGACGCCTTCATATTACATCTTCGCTTGGTCAAAGCGGGCCGATCGCAGAGGCCCATCACAACCAGCTGAAGTGCAGAAAGCTTGAAGCGGCTGCGATCCTTTAAGCAGTAAGAAAACCACACTAGGTGGAGAAATATCTCGGAGGGAAGGAAAGGAGGAGATAGATGTCAATACATTGACTGTGAAGAAAAAGATGATGATGATGATGGTGACATAAAGGTTTAATGTCCCGAAACAGTGTTCCCGAGGTGGGAGGATCCCTCATTCCAGGAATCGTCTGGCCGTAATCGCCTCCCGGGCACTGGCGACGAGTCCTCGCTGGTCGTCTAGGTCCCGTGCGGCGATCTTGGCCTCCCACGTCTAGGCTAGGAGGTGGATACTTGCGGTCGTTGCATGCTTGGTACTGCCACCTTCGTGGCGCCACGGGCACTCTAGTATTAGGTGTGCCAGTGTGTCTGGCACGTCACATATCGGGCATTTGTATGCGTGAAGCGTCGGGTAGATTCGATGTAGTAGAATGCCGTGCGTGTTCGGAATGCGGTGTTCGGAATGCGGTGTTCGGAATGCGGTTAGTGTTCGGAATGCGGTGGCTTCTTCCTTAATCAGCTTGGTGGCGGGTACACCCTGCGGGCTAGGCGATGGTGTTGGAGTATGGCGTTATATGTCGATGGTACGGTCTCCACTTCTGCTGTAGCGCTGGCTATCCGCAGGTCGAGCGAGGTGGCGAGGGAGGCCCGGTTGACGTGACCGCGGGCCGCGGCGTGAGCTGCTTCGTTTCCATCGAGCCCCCGTCGTGCCCCGGCACCCACAACACGTAGGTGTAAGGAAGCGGAGTGTTGCTCGTCCTCAGAATTTTGAGATCTTCGTCGGAGATTCGGCTTCGCGTGAAATTGCGGACAGCGGAATGGGAGTCTGTGAAGACTACGACCGCGTCCTTACCAGTCGTAGTGGCATGGGCGATCGCTGCTTCCTCCGCTGCCTCGGAGCTCCGCACTCGGACCGTGGAAGATCCTAGCTCCATTCATCCTGCGTTGACCATCCTTATAGCGTAGGCGTTTTTTTTCGCGTATTTGGCCGCGTCGAAGTAGCGAGCGTCTGGATGATACTGGTGTCTTCTAAAGATGGTTTCAACTCGAGCGATTCGTCGTTTCTGATGATAATCGGGATGCATATTACGCGGCACTTGGGCGATGCTCAGGAGATTCGCGGCGGTATGGTGGTATCTTCACTTAGCGGTCCACCTCGCATATGTAGCGCTCGCCGTAGCCCAGGCGCTCAAGGACCGATCTGCCCGTCGATGTGAGCTTCAACCTCTCGAGTTGGCTGGCCCGTTGTGCTTCTACCAGCTCTTTCCAGGTGTTGCAATACAACCGTTCTGGGGAGTCTGGTGGTCGACGCCATCGGAGGCAGCCCCATGGCGAGCTTGGTAGCTTTGCGGATGAGCACATTCAGCTTGTCGAATTCAGATGTCTTGAGAGCGAGGTACGGGGTTCCGTAGGTGATTCGGCTAGTTAGAAGAGCTTGCAAGATTCTTAGGGTATCTTGTTCCTTCAGGCCACTGCGTCGGTTGGCGACTCTCCTTAGGAGGTGCGTGAATTGGAAGACCGTATGTTGAAGTCGAGGAAGCGTGGCGGCCCCTGATCCATCGCGGTGCAGGTGTAAGCCGAGTACTCGAAGCGAGACGACCTTCGGTACTAGGACACCGCGGAGGATGACGCACGGGTCTCGCGTTTCGCAGGTTGGAGGTCTTCCTCGCGTGTGGGCTTGGAGGACAAGCAATTCCGATTTTTCAGGTGCGTATTGGAGGCCGCAGTTTTCGAGATAATTCTCGATTACGTCGACCGCTTCCTGAAGGCAGCTTTCTTGCTCTCCAGTGCTCTTGCCTCGCGTTCACAGCGTAATATCGTCCGCGTAGATGACGTGACGTAGGCCCTGTATGTTTGCAAGAAGCCGGGGCAGCTTAAGGAGCGCCACGTTGAATAGCAGCGGTGACACGACGGAACCTTGAGGTGTGCCCCTGTTCGGCAGCTGAAATTTTGCACTTCTTAGGTTGCATATCCCCACCGTAGCCGTACGACTGGTGAGAAAGTTTCGAACATAGCCATAAATTTTGGAACCACAGCCGGTGTCTTCGAGATTTTTCAGTATGGCTTCATGGCTAACATTGTCGAAGACGCCCTTGATATCTATGGCAAGACGGCCTTTGTGAACGTCTGTGACTATTGTGCAGTGCCAACGCCACATAAGTGTCAGCGTACTTGTTGATCATTTCCTTTTTTTATCTTCTTCTTCTTGTGCTTCTTTCTCTCTGTCTTTCTCATCTTTCTACTCCCCCTTTCCCTTTTCCCACAGTGTTGGGTAGCCAACCGGACTGCTGTCTGGTTAACCTCCCTGCCTTCTCCCTTTTGTATTCCTTCCTATGGCAAGGACGGACGACTTGCTGTTCTTGCTGAGGTGATGACTTAGATCTTCCTTCAGGAGTAAGAGGACGGCCTGCGTAGAAAGCAGCTGGCGGAATTCGAACATGATGTCTGGGAAGTACCGGTTGTCCTCAAGACGCGACGTGAGCCGGTCACGTATCATATGCTCAAACGGCTTGCCAACGCACGACGTCAGGGAAATGGGTCTTAAGTTGTCAACAGCTATGGGCTTGTTGGGCTTAGGTATCATGATCACCTCCGAATGCTTTAACGCGGCTGGAAAATTTCGTTTGTCCCAGCAGTCGTTGAAGTACCGTAGGAGAGCAGTCAAAGCCTGATTGGGTTGCTGTCGAAGGTGCTTGTTGACTATCCTGTCTTTGCCCTGACTCGTATTTCTCGTTAGCTTAGAAAGGGCTGCTTGAAGCTATGCTGGTGTGAAGGGCCTGTCAAGGTCAGCGTTGGGTATGCCTTTGTATTCTTCGTGCGGCGATGGTGTTGTCGCTGATTGGACTGGACCGCGGAGCTTGTTGCACAGTTCACGGAGTAGGTCTTCCTTCAAGCCGTCGCAGTTGTGTTAGTCGACGGATTTGTTGCCGCTGCTGCGTCTTGGTAAGGTGCTCGTCGAGAAGAGCCCGCAGCAGGCGTCACGTCTTCTTGGTGCTGAGCGTACCCTGCAGCTTATCGCAGAAGTCGTGCAACTTGTGTGTTGCTAGCTGTTCAGCATACTGTTGTGACTCTTCTGTCAATAAGGAAATTCGCTTCGTGAGTTTCTTATTGATTTTTTGCCATTTCCATCTCTTTAGTAAGGCTCTTCTGGCCTCTCAGAGGTGTAGTAAGTGGGAGTCTATTGCGGGGTTGTCTTCGTTAAGTTACATTATTTTGGTGCGGGGTTGGGCGGTATTCAGAACCTTTGTGAGACACGCGTCGATGTCCGCTATTGCGTCGTCGTCGTCGAGCCCGTTTCTGAAGGCGTTCCAATCTGTCAGTCTTGCTGTGCCTGTTTTTGTCGGTCGACAGTCATATTCAATTTCGAGTTGAATGATGTGGTGATCACTACCAAGCGTCTCGGGGAGACAGGTCGATCCCGCCTTCTTGACGTCTCGTGTAAAGCTGAGGTCCGGGTTGGTATCTCTCGAGACGCTGTTTCCCACTCTCGTGGACTGGAGCGGATAGTTCCACAATGTGAGGCCATGCGGTTGAGCGGCGTCGTGGACTCTCGCGCCTTTCCTGGTGGTGATGGCATAGTTCCAAGGTGTGTGAGGCGCGTTGACGTCCCCTACGACCACGAGCCGGTGACCTCTCGTGCGTTTTCTCAGTTCGCGGATGAAGTGATCATAGTCCGTGAGCTGATCTCTCGGTGGGCTGTATATGTTAGCGAAGTAGAGGCTTTCGTGTGACTTTCGTTCCGGCATGACTTCCACGATGGTGTGTTCGACTGTAGTGTCTTCTATCTTTTGTGCTTGGGCCGCGACGGTTTTCCTAAGTTGAATAGCGGTTCTTGGGGTCAGGGTGACAGTATTGTATCCTGTGAGCCTTACTTTTACATTATTACTCTCCTGTAAAACGAAGAGATCGGGTTGATTTACTTTTATATATTCTTGCAGATTCGCCAGTCGGGGTCTGTACGACCTACAGTTCCACTGCCAAATGTGAAAAGTTGGTTGCGGAATTGGAATCTTGTTGTTAGAGCCGGCCATCGTCGTGAATGTCCTGTGCGTTTACTTGCTCGGCTTCGGGAGAGATTGAGGGAGAAAATTTCTCTCTGTGAGCGTGTTTTTTTCCTGCCATGCCAGTCTCCAATTTCCGCGTGACTAATGTAATTGTTCTTGACATGAGCCATGAAGTTCGTCAGTTGCGAATTAAGCTCGTTGATTTGTGCAGTATGAGTGTCCATCCTGCGGCTCAGAGTCGTGAACGTGTCGCCGATTTGGGTGGTGATGGGCTCCAACTTCGCCTGGACGAGTGCTTCGAGCCTCGACTCCACTACTGCTGTTCGTCTGGGCTCCACTATCGCCGTGAGCTGCGATTCGACAAGAGCGGTGACTTTCGTTTCGATGATGGACAGAATCTTGGCCTCCACGACAGCTTATTTTTTAGGTGTCGTGAGCTCCATGGCTAGTTCTTTAGCTTGGTGCTGTTCTTCGCATAATCGAGTGAGCTTCTCCATGCTTTCATTCTGCTTCTGGATGATCTTTTCTTGTTCTTTGCATAATTTTGCAAGCTTATCAACAACTGCCCCTTGGCTTTGGAGCTGGTCACGCTGGCTTTGCAGAGCCTTCTGCGGGTTCAAAGCCATTTTTTCCAGATTCTTGAATGCAGTGGTCTCAGCAGATAAGCACTTTGAAGTGTTCTCGTAGTGGGGTGAACTCGAACCTTCTCGTGTTGCATCAGCATAGCTGAGGCGCTGGGTGGAGCGTGAGCGGGACCTTGTGAGAGACCTAGAGCGCGATCGCAGGATAGACCTAGACTTGCTTCGGCCGCGCTTGCCTTGCAGTGCGCTGCTTGGGCTGGTGGGCGTTTTCTGCAGCTCGGGGAAGTCCTCACAGCGTGAACTCCAGCCATTGTCTCAGGCTTTCGCCTCCTCGGCGAAACCCTGTGTTCTTTTTCATCAATAAAGGGAAAAAAAGAAAGACAATCGTGATTCCGTACCGTTGGATTTCCAGAGTGGTACTCAATCGTATGATATAATGAGGTAAATGACGTGGTTGCGATAGCCTGAAATAGAAAATAAAGCGCGAATACTATCAAATTCGAATGCAAGTATTGAAGCGGCAGCACGACCTGACAGACTGCCTGCGGAATACGTACAGTGGGCATGGAAAGAAACACGAACTGGCGGCATGTACATTTTTCGCTATTTCGGATTTATTTTCAAGCTGTTGTAGCCTGGATGATCACAAAAAGACAGAGTCATCCATGATCCAATGAAAGACCATCTAGCATCATTTTATTTCCACCACGGTCAGACAGCGCGCAGTTATGTTTTCGTTCCTATCCATCCCCCCCCCGTGTACCTGTGAAAACCTGGGAGAAGCTCGAATGCAATGATACTCGAATGCCCACACGCATTCGCGAGCTTCGTAATACGAGCGGCCGTTCAGCACCAGCCTCCCGTAGTCTACTCGCGCAGCGCCGCCAAGCGGCAGCGGCGAGCGGAAGCAAAGCGCGCGCTCGACGGCCCGAGGAGAGCGTTCGCCCAGGCACTGAAAAAAAATAGAGGCGCTGGTCGGGTCGAAATGGCGAACGACAGTAGGAGATATGAGGACGCGACGGAGCCTAGCAAACATGACGTCAATTCAGGCGGCAAGGAGATGGAGTCTGCTTTACTGCCTAGGATATGGGAGAATGGCCAAATCAGAGCACTGCCTCCGTCGCCATCACCCGTGATGACCTCTCAGGACGACATTCCACAATGGTTTCTGCCGTCATCGGTCTGTGATCTATGCGAGCTGGAGCAGTTGCGAGTGATTTTCACTGGGCATTGTAGCGAGGACAGCTGCAGAAAATGGGCTGTAATGTCTCCTCAGTACCATAGTTTTCAGGAAAATGGATGTCAGCCATTTCGATTGGAAATGAGAATGACTTCGTGAAAGCCACTCTTAGCCATTAACGGCAAAGCTGAGTGGCATCATTTCGGCGTAGTACAGTAGGTGTCTGATGACGTAAAGTGGTCGGGCAGTGGTGGTGTTGGTTGCGCTGTCTACTTGCTTCTTTCCACGTGAATTTTGAGCAAAAGCGCCCATTTAACAGCATTACCCGACATGAATGCTAAGTTTGTCGAGTTATGTTGGGGAACTCGGTGACTGCACAAAATTTGTCAGGCTTCAAACTGCAGGCTTTGGGAAGTCGGCGACTGCATGGAGTTTTGGTGATCTGATAGAACACCGTGCTTGGATACGATCTGCCCTTAGATATTCAGCGCGCCCTCGCGGCGAAGAAGCACTTTTTGATGCTTAGTTACAGTAAAGCGTTGCTTAAACACGTCAAGACCTCTTTGAACCTATGTAGGTGGATAGGAAAGTCGAGAGAGAAGACGACGGTACCGTCGAGATAGCAGGGACACATATGTTACTTGTGACCACGCATTAATGAGCCGTTCAAACGAGGCAGATGCGTTGCAAAGCCCAAAGGAGGTCACTAAGTTTATACAGGCGCTCAACTCGAATAAAGTTTTTCGGTGATCAACTTTAGCCTCCGCTACCGCGTAATAGTCAGAAGTCTAAGGACAAATGCATTCTCCTTCTTGAAGGCTGTCCAGGATGCAGGTAGCGAAGCTTCCGTAGAATCCCATACGTTCAGAAAATGGTGGCTCATCAGCTGCTCACGGGGCTTAGCGCCATCTGTGAGGAGGGAGCACTTCCGGTGGGACAAAAAAATCAAACGGATATGACACAATATCCGTTAAATAAGTGGCATCATTTTGTTGCTATTAGCGCGAAATTTCATCTCAAATTGTTTTTTTAGGTCCTTAATCACTAAACACTCGCGCAAAGGCGAGACCTTAACGAGTGCGCCTCAAGTCGACGCCCGCTAAACTAATATCAACTTAGGACTATACCTTGGTGTACTGCCGTTTAATTCGCCTTGGTTTTAGTTGGGAACTTATTCTTGGAAGCTTTATTGGGCACTCGTGGCTTTCTGCAGATGTATTAAAGCAAGCAGCAACGCACCTCTCATATTTGCAGCGTTGCTTATCTGTTTCACACACGCGCAGGTTCCTAAAAATGCACATTGTGTGTTTTAGTTCTAACAAGAAGAAATAATATCCAGTGATGTCAAAATGATGACAATTCTGTTTTATTCAATACTCACAATTGCGCGATTTTAATACACTGCACACAATGTGCACCAATTGTGTTTATAAGTAAAAAAGTGCGCGACCACTATGTACACATTGTTTCGCGTTATGCTCCGATAAGTTACCGGTGCGTGTAACGTATGCAGGCACGCGAATTGTAGAGCGATAGATAGCTTAGCGATCTGCTGACCGATAACATGAGTAATAGTGCGGACTGCATGGGCACGAAGGAAACCGGGCTGCATGAATACTGATTCACAAAATGAAGCCAAAAGAGTAATTTCGAACCGTTGTCCCAGTTTCTTAACAAGATATGGGTCGCCTAGTGTACTTACGTGTGTCCCTATTGTATTCTTGCACAGCACATCATTTCCGCAGGTACCGAGGCAAACGCTCGGCGTTAAATGTTTTCCGCGCCGCCCCGTTGCCCGTTGAACACAGTATACTGAACACGCTCTCCAGAGATGGAACGCATCATGCAACACCGCGCACAGCAAAAATTATATTATCGGCCTAGGCCACGCCACTCAAGTTGCTGGTCCCAAATAAAGTTTATTCCTTCTCCCTCCACAGTAACTCAGAGAACGCATGCAAGTGCGGAACACCAAAAGACGTGAAGGGGCGTGTCGTCGCAGACGAAATTTAGGAGCGACTCTTTCCATGCATTCCATGCA
>JALIZH010017196.1:0-17577 GCA_030522465.1 Rhipicephalus appendiculatus | reverse complement strand
CACTCGATCCTCCCCCTTTTCATGCCCACGAGGATCCACCGAATTTTAACGCCCGAAAATCGGCCCCGCGTTACCACCGCTCGTCGTCCCCACAGAACCAGCGAGGTTCTCGTTCACCTGTGCCCCGTCACTCACCTTTACTTTTCCCCCGCCGTTCCTCCTCGGAAAACTGACCAGTGCAGCTCCCCGGAGGTCATGCTGCATTGACCTACCGACCCGGAAATCCTCTGTTGACGCTGGCTACCGGACAAAACCTTTTGGACGTAGAAGTAGATGGCGTGCCTCTTTCGGCAGTCATCGACACAGGTGCCCAATTATCAGTCATGAACGCTCACCTTTCTTGCCGTCTCCGTAAAGTTATTACGCCCGCCTCATCACCTGTTGTTCGTGTAGCCGATGGCGGTACACCTACCGTCCTTGGAATGTGTACTGCGCGTGTGAGCTTCGATGACCACAAGACCCCAGTTCTCTTTGCTGTTCTGGACGAGTGACCCCATGACCTCATCCTCGGCCACGACTTTCTGAGCACGCATTCTGCCCTTATCGACTGTTCTTCTGGTCTGTTACACTTAGAGCTTCCTGCTATGCCTGACCTCACCTCCGCGTCGCCACCACGTTTATGTGTGGTCCAATTTGTTTGCCTGCGCCCAGGTACAGCGACTTACGTCTCATTTACCCCAGACCCACCGGTTTGTGACGGCGACTACCTGATTACCCCTTCCTTGGACGTTCTTCTGACGCGACGTGTAGCTCTCCCTCACTCACTTGTGACTGTTTCTGCCAACCACGCATGAATACCTGTGCTGAACTTTGGAAGTTGCGCACAGTTGCTTCCCGAAGGTATCACGCTGGGCGCTATATCACCTTTAGACGCACATGACCCTGTTGCCCTGGCCATTGATTCCCCACAGCCGCCTTCAGGTAGCCCCGCTACGAGCACAACACTTGATGACCCGTTCGACAACATGATTGCTCCGGACCTTTCTCCTTCTCAAAGCCAGGAGCTACTCCTTTTGATGGCGTCATACCGCGACATTTTCGATTTCGCTTCACCCCAACTTGGCCAAACATCTCTGGTGACCCATCGAATCGAATACCGGGGACGTAAGAACCATTGATCGACGTCTTTACCATGTCTCTGCGACCAAGCGCAGCGTCATCCAAACAGAAGTCGACGAGATGCTCGCTAAGGACATCATCGAGCCATCTTCGAGTCTCTTTGGGCGTCGCCTGCGTTTCTTGTAAAAAAGGACAACCCTTGGCGGTTCTGCGTCGACTACCGGCACCTCAACAAGATCACCAAGAAAGACGTCTACCCTTTGCCGCGAATAGACGACGCCCTTGATTCTCTTCATGGCGCACGGTACTTTTCCTCCATAGAAATGCGTTCCGGGCTATTGGCAGATTGCTGTCGATGAAAATGATCGGGAGAAGACCGCCTTTGTTACACCGGATGGGCTCTACCAGTTTAAAGTCATGCCGTTTGGGTTGTGTAACGCGCCAGCAACATTTGAGCGAATGATGGGCTCCCTACTTCGGGGTTTCAAATGGTCTACATGCCTCTGGTACCTCGACGATGTCGTCGTTTTCTCACCTACGTTCACAAGTCACCTGCAACGGTTGTCGGCTATTTAGCAAGTTTTTCGCACCACCGGTCTTGAACTCAACTCTTCAAAATGCCCGCTTTGGCCGCCGAGAAATCACCATGCTCGGCCATCTTGTTGACGCTGCGGGAATACGACCTGATCCAGCAAAAATACACGCCGTTACGAACTTCCCTATTTCACGTTCTTCCAAGGACGTTCGCTCGTTTTTCGGCCTATGCTCGTGTTTTCGCCGCTTTGTTAAGGATTTTGCAGCGATTGCGCAGCCCCTCACATGCCTTCTGAAAAAGGACGTCCCCTTCTCTTGGGGTCCTGCCCAAGCGTCGGATTTTTCTCATCTCGTCGACCTACTCACGTCGCCCCCTGTGTTGGCCCATTTCAGACGATTCTGCGCACACCGAAGTACGTACCGATGCCAGTGGTCATGGTATCGGCGCCGTCCTCGGCCAAGATCAGCGTGGTTACGATTGCGTTATTGCATACGCCAGCCGCCTTCTCTCCGCAGCTGAACGGAACTATTCAATAACAGAGAGAGAGTGTCTCGCTCTTGTTCGGCCATCGGGAAATTTCGTCCATATCTGTACGGCGGACCCTTCACCATTGTAAGTGATCACCACGCCCTCTGCTGGCTCTCTTCTCTTAAGGATCCCGCAGGTCGCCTTGGTCGTTGGGCATTACGACTTCAAGAGTACTCGTTCACTGTCGTCTACAAGTCGGGCCGTTTGCATCAAGACGCCGACTGCCTGTCCCGTTATCCCGTAGACCCGCCAGAACCTTCGGCGAACGATACAATTTCATCTGTGCTCGCTTTAACTGACCTCTTCAACATCTCTGATGAGCAACGCCGTGACCCATCTCTCCGCAACATCATTGACCGCATCAACTGATTGGCTCCTGATTCCTCCCTTCGTTTCTTCGTGCTATGCGATGGCACCTTGCTTCGTCGCAATTTGATACCTGACGGTCCTGACCTCTTGCTTGTGATCCCGGAACACCTTCGTTCGACCGTTCTGGCTCAGCTTCACGACATGCCGACGGCGGGGTACCTCGGCGTTTCCCGCACCTACGATCGTGCACGCCGTCGGTTCTACTGGCCAGGAATGTATAGGTCGGTACGCCCTTACTTGACCTCGTGCGACCTTTGTCAGCGCCGGAAGAAGTCAAAACTCCCGCCTGCTGGCCGTCTTTAATCACTCGACGTCCCATATGAGCCGTTTCATCGTGTCGGCCTCGATTTGCTTGGTCCGTTCCCTACGTCTGTCTCGGGAAATCGATGGATCGCCGTTACCACGGACTATGCCACACGGTTTGCCATTACTCGCGCACTTCCAACCAGCTGGGCGACCGACGTAGCGGACCTCTTGCTCCACAACGTCATCCTTCAGCACGGAGCACCGCGGCAGCTCCTAACGGACCGTGGCAGGGAGTTTCTTTCTAGGGTCGTCAATGACAGTTTGATGTCTTGCTCGACGAAACATAAGTTAACCACGGCCTACCATCCGCAGACGAATGGCTTGACGGAGCGGATGAACCGAACCATTACCGACATGCTGGCGTTGTATATGTGCCCGCCAACCACCAAGATTGGGATGCAGCGTTGCCTTTTGTCACGTTCGCCTATAACACGTCTCGGCACGAGACGGCTGGTTATTCGCCTTTCTTTTATTCGGTCGAAATCCAACGTTGCCTATGGACACGATGATGCCTCCTGCGACGTATCCACCTACTGAGTACGCTCAAGCAATAGCCCGCGCCGACCATGCACGCCAACTTGCGCGCGTTGCGTTCGGTAACCGACTCGCAAGCGGCCCAACAATCCCGTTACGATAGCCGTCACCGAAACGCCCACTTTCCTCCTGGATCTCTTGTCCTCCTGTGGTCTCCAGCACGCCGTGTTGGGCTTTCTGAAAAGCTACTGTTCCCGTACACCGGACCATACCTTGTGTGCCGCCAAGTGACCGACGTCACGTATGAAATCGGACAAATTGTCTTCGTCCTCGTCGACTCAACCCCGCACCGACATTCGTTCACGTTGTCCGTCTGAAGCCCTATCGTACACCGGACTCCGCCAACGCATGTGTATAGTGACCATTTCCACTACCGCCTTTCTCCGGCTGCACCGAGCCGGTGCTTTCGCCGCCGGAGGGTGATGTTATGTGCCGTGTACCCAGAGGACGAAGAAGTGAAGGATTAGTTGGTTCCTTGCTTTCACCATCTTCGTTGTTTTTACCCCGACTGCTGTGACTGTGTAAATATTGTAAATACATCCTTCTTCTGTCGTCTCCCCGTAACAATATAAATAAAGGAAATAATCAACTCATCAAGTCAATCATCAAGCTGCCAGATCACACCCGCAAAAACCTGTATCCACCAAGTGTCATCATTAGCCGAATATATCTTTTCCATCACCAATACGATGCATATACATGCACTTGTTTTGTCCATACTATTGAACTATCAAATACTTTACCTGGGCCATTTTAGACTTATACCACTTGCCGATTTTTTTTACGTTACTAGCCATTGATCTCAATGTGCAGTACATTTTGTGCTGTTTTGAAAATTTTGTATTTGCAACCTCCACTCCTACGATAGCCCTTCAACCATGCAGTATGTTGGATAAATAAATAAATAAATAAATAAATAAATAAATAAATAAATAGCACCGAGCAGAAGAAAAGTATGCACTATCAATACAATGGTTGAGTTGTGTGCCAATTTTTTTTTATCAGAAGTAGTCGCGCATCCTATTGCATTATCATCATCATCCTATGTTATTCCATTGCAGGACGAAGACCAATCTTAACTATCTCCACCCAATGCTGTCCTGCGCATGCCGATCCCATAAATTCATACTGCCAGGGCGTGTAAAAATGCGTGCAGTGGATCTAGGCCCGTATTCAAGAAAACGCCTTAAAGGGGCCATGACACGGTCACCCAAAAATTGGTGGTTTTCAACGAAAACTAGTAGTAGAGGTTCTACTATACCTATAAATATCAGAAAACTGGGCTGTAAAAGAATATTTCAGTGCATAACAAGCCCTAGAATTCGCCGGCTGTAAACCCCGCCCACCGCCGGCTACCGCCATTTTGCCATGGCGCTTGTGACGTCACGTGCTGGAGGCAGTAGAGCCGTCGTCTCCTACCAAAGTTTCCGCCACTGCAAATTGTATATTTCCATATTTATTCCTTATGATTAAGAATCAAAAAGTCTTGAAGGCTGGAGGAATCAGACCTGTGACTTGCTACGTTGTCGCTCTTGTTCAGCGTGTGCAGCCATGAAAAATGGTACCTGAAAAGAAGAACGTGATATCATAATGAGAAAACGGAATCATAGTAAGAGTTTTGCAATACTTACACAATAAGCGATTTACACAGACATAATGAAGGCTCACAACAAAACAACAAATGCAGAGAGGCATGGTAAGGAACCGTGTTTTTTGCTGTTCTCGTGTAAAACACCTTTCATAGAGTAGCTTTTCTAAGATGTCACTTGGTGACAAACTTGCAGTACAAGATGATGTGAGCTTTTTTTTAAACAACACAGGCAGTTGTTTTAGGCTCCTTTGCGTGGGTGCCACTCACCTCCTTTCCTACGTCGTCATGTCCAACCAAAGGATATATGGGACCGACTGCCTCGTTCACAGGGCGAACGCCGCTGTTGATTTACCCATCACTAGTGGTGAGGCACCAGACCATAGCGACACCTTCCGTTTCCCCGAGTGTGGCTGTCAACTGGAGTGAAGAGGAGAAGCGATCCGGGATTCTGGGAATAACCAACACACAAACACACACAGGCTCATTAGTTTTATGCAAACCACCCTTTGTTCAACACACCGTTACGGTACACACATCTGACACACGTGTTTCGTTTTAAATAATTTCCCAATGAAAAGAAATTTTCACGTAAAAGAAGGCGGCACCTCGTTTCCGCCATATATAGGAAGTTGCTATGCAAGAATGCAAGCACTTCTTTTCTGAGAAATCACTTCAAAATTTGCTTTCAGAATAAGCCCGGCTTTGCGCCGGACGTATTCCGACAACCAAGCCCATCATCCGGCAGTCAGGTGCACGCCGTGAGCGGATTAATGACCGCGTGTTTTGCAAACGTAACCCGTCCTTAAATACTCAAACACATGCGAGTACGAACGCCCGAACGCTACCAACGCGAGCGGACGCCGTCTACGTTGACATCAGACATGGCATATGCTAGAATTACCGCACATAGCTCCCACAGCCACGTATACTCACTCGATTCTGTTATAACTGCGAATGTCATCGCAGATACAGGCAAAGCACGAAAACAGCAAACATGCAGAAAAGAGGGAAACGAGCGCACGGCGGCGGCAGCAACGCGCGCCGTCGAAAGCCTAGAGCAGGGGTCTCAAACTCATCTCAGGCAGTGGGCCGCAGTCGCAGAATTTAGTCCCGCAAGGGCCGGGTCAGTGAAGAATGTAAGAGCGGGGGGGGGGGGGGGGGTTCATACACATTGTCAGCAAACACTACCAATGAAAAGAAAACACTTCCCATGTCCCATATACGGGTCATTTCTGTAGATTTAGGGCCAGGCTTCCATCCAACAGCATGTCGCTATCCATCTACAGAGGAGTACAATATGGACGCCGATTCTGAAATACTGCTTTTGTTTCACGGTTACGCTTCAACACATGGTGATCACATGGGGTCCCTCACGAAAATAATGCATTAGACCAATCATACTGTGTAGCTCACGAACGTACCTATTATGAAAATATATATATATATATGGGACGAACATAGAGATGTGCGGGCCGCGGGCCGCACGCGAGAGGTTCGCGGGCCGCATGCGGCCCGCGGGCGGCGTGTTTGAGACCCCTGGTCTAGAGCTTTTCCTGTTACCGGCGAGGCGAGTCCTAAAAATTTAAGCGACTACCGCGTACGTGCTGAAAGCATCATACTCTATCTGCACCTCAAAACTACCGTCTTTAGGCCAACAAAAGCCATTATATACAGTGCGTCTATGTGTCCTGTATACAGTGGTTCTTTTTTTTTTGCATGTTTACCCGCGCGGAAGCCGCTGCACACTCGAGTATCGATGGATATGTTGTTATGACGTAGACTAAAGCGCACCTCAAAATGATATCGAGCATCTTCATCAGTGGAGACAGAATGTGTGATCAGCACTCATTTTATGAGTGCTGATCATTTTGTGATTGCAGCACTCATTTTATCAGTGATGCAGTCACTTGCACAACAACGCGCATAGCGGTCTCAGCTCGTTAAGTAACAGTTTTAATTGGGCATCTGCAACAGCCCCGCGGACGGCAGGCTACCGTTGGAAATGGCTGCCAGCCTACTACCGCAGAGCTGCTGCAGACGCCCAGCTTAAGCTGTGTAATTAGCACCTACGAAAGCAGTACACTCACCGTTAACAGGCGCACGTTGTCCGTGTCCGCTGCTCCAAAAATATCCCTCACTCCAAGCGTCACTTCGAGCACGGAGCCTAGCGTGCAGCCACCGAAGATACGCATGTTCGCTCGAACTGAAAACTACAAGACACGCGACCAGCGATCAGCGCAACCAGCGCAACGCATTCTAAAGGACGGAAGGGAGGGGAGAGAGCAGACGGCGGAGGTGGCGGAGGCGCCGCGCCGGCGGCTTCGAAACTTTGGCGTCGGGGCTCGCGCGCCCGCCGGCCCTCGCCACAACGACGCCGAACCGCAAACGCACGATATGTATGGCTTCAACAGCGTACAAAACTGGGCGAGTTGGTTGAACTTCATAGTTTAAAAAGCAGCGCAAAAAGACGGTACACAAGATGAAGGAGGACACAGGACAATCGCTTTTTTTTTTCTTGTCCAGCGCTTGTCCTGTGTCCTCCTTCATGTTGTGTACCGTCGTCTTGCGCTGCTTTTTAAAATATGTGTGGCTTGTACGGCGGCGGCTGCGGCGGCGGCGGCGCCTTCATGCCTTCATCCCGGCAGCCAATCGAAAGGCGCTTCACGAGAGTGTTTTGACTCCTTTTACAATGCTAACTCTCTTTCTCTGCCTCTACCTTCCAAAAGGGGTCAAGTGACGACCCGAAGGGGAATCACGGTCTTTTGATCCGCTTTTGACTCCTTTTTTTCTTAGAGTGAGGTGCTGTGTACAGAATTCATCTTTCTTGCATACATTATTATATCGGTCATACAGCGTGGTGCACTAATGAACGCATGCGCGAGCATTCGAACAAGGTTCGAAAACAAGCTACAAAGAGTCAATTATCTCTTCATTGTATCAAATGCGGTTGCCACCCATCTTTAAGACGGTGGCAGGTAAGTGACGGTTGCCACCCGTCACTTACCTGTCAAAATACCATGACGGACGCGTGCGCGTCTCATTTCAGGAGCTTATCACACACACAAGAGCGGCGAGGCATGTGTGAGCATCACCTCTATTTCTCTAGCTCCTTCCAACTGAGAGAGAATTCATGTCCCATTGATAGCCTCAAAGCCTCGGCGCACGCTGAGTCTTCAATTTTCTCTTGTTTCATTGTGATAGGGGTGAAGTATGTGTAAGCTGACAAGGAATAAACACATTTGCTTGCCCTGTGGTCCCGTTTCCTTCCTTGTCCCGGCTTTTTAACGCTGCTCTTTCACTCGTAATTATGAACCAACCAGCCCAAATGCGTAACCTACTGCAGTCAAGGAACATGCAATTCCAAATTACATCAGCATAAAAGGTGCACGTACGCGCCCAACTATACACACAACACAGCATATTGTAAAATACCACGTGAATGGAGTGGCCACCCTACACTTCCCTACAGCGACATTGCGGCATATATACCCATAGCATGTTAGGCCCCCGTTTAGAGGGTGTCGATATCAGGGCTGGGCAAAGATACATTGAAATTGTATCGCGATACGATACAAGATACTTGGGCAAGAAGTATTTGAGATACAGATACAAGATACTTCCGGAAAAATTGTATCCGATACGATACTTGCCAATTGTATCTTAAGATACTTCGATACATTTGCATGACCTATTATAGATCTATGTAATGAAGCAGGAAGGTCACATGTACAAATGTGTTTACGTGAAAATTTCTTAACTGGAACCAACTCACTTTACTTTTAACGAAATACCTGTTTGATTTCTGTCTTTCTTGCGCAAGGTATATTAGTTTCATTTCGAAACAACTTATTGGGATTTGTTTGGCTGCTTAACATGACAGCCCCTCAACCGCTGCGCTGTTGGTGGTTTTTGCGTAAAACTTTTGTAATTGATGGGTGTCGCTGCTCTACTTGGCGACCAGCTGATGCAGGGGTCTCAAACACGACCCCCCCCCCCCATATCACCTGCGGCCCGCGCATGGATGTCTTCATCCCATATTAAGGCGAAAGCCTTTAATGTCTCATGCTCACGTCCGTCCGGTGTCCGTCCGTCCGGTGTCCATCCGTCCGGTGTCCGTCCGGCGTCCGTTCGGCGTCCGTCCGGCGGTGGTGGTGATGGTTGTGGTGTGCTTCCTGACCACCATTACTGCGCATGCGCAAACCCTCCCCACGCACCTCCTCTCCTACGCTCCCCCCTCTCTCTCCTCTAGGTATCCCTCCAGGTGGTGTTGATCCCTCCCGGCCGCTGCGTTTACGCACCCATTGCGCATGCGCCTCCCCTCCCCCTCTCTCTCCTACGCTCCCCTCTCTCTCCTCTAGGCACCCCTCCCGCGGTGTTTACTCCCCCCATTGCGCATGCGCGTCTCCTGCCCCTCTCTCTCCTCTCCTACGCTGCCCCCTCTCTCTCCTCTAAGCATCCCTCGCCGCGGCGTCCACACCCTCACTCCGCATGCTCGTCCCCTCCCCCGATCTCTCTCATCTAGGCATCCCTCCCGCGGCGCTTACACCCCCCAATGCGCATGCGCGTCCCCTCCCCCTCTCTCCTTTCCTACGCTTCCCCTCTCTCACCTCGCAACGCCGACGCAGGCAGCGTCTGCTAGCGAGTTTCTTGATTGAAAAACCGACTGCTCGCGCTGCACAACCGTTCACTGGCCACTCCGTATATATGGTAATGGATTTTGACCTGCAAGGTGGTGCCGGTGGGAGATTTCTCCTGTGCGTTGCCGAATGATAAAAATTCGCAGCGTGCGCGTTAACTAAAAGCGGACTGCGGGTATCTGTGTCCAATCGGAGTCTTCTGTCTCTCGTTGCCCATGGACCTTTCCAGAAATTCCGGCGGGCCACCAACGGCCGCCGCAAAGCGTTATGGGAAGCCGGAGCGCCGGCAGAGTGTCGTCTGCTCGCGGAAGCATTGGCTCACCTCGTTTCCAGCCTGCGGTCGTACTAGCGCGTCGTTGCACGAACATCGCACGTGATAACCCTGCTTCAGTCTGCACTCAAATTGGAGGCAATACCCAGAGCAACATGGATAATACCCAGGAAACACTAAGTATCCTTGACTTATTACTGAGGCGGGGAAATGCTCACTTACCCGCGAAAAGGCTAATTGAATTGGAAACTCTATACGGCGTTCGCGGCGAGTCCCCTGCGCTTTGTTGATCGTATTTCCAAGTATCGGAAGCTCTCCTCGCTTGTTTTATTGTCTGCATTATCAGCATGATAATAAAACATTATTAGTACTTTTTTGTTGGGCACTATCGCTCGTGATATATGCTTCCGCGTGATACGCAGGACCATGGCACTTCGCGCATGATAATCAATGTCAAAATCGCACCCTTATAAATGGGTTCGAGCCCAACTACGCTTCAAATGCTGCGTGTTAGAAACTTTGCACTTGGGACGCTGAGAGTAGTGAAAACCAGCTACCAACACGCCCACAGAGCGGACATCAAGTGAGTGCTGTCGGATGTGGAGATCTCGTAATCACGGCACAGTATCGCACTGCATGAAGCGAAAATATTCTGCACATTTAACTTCCCTGTATTTGTTTTCGAACAACGTAAAACATGGTGTCTCTGTGGCGTGCCTGTTTTCTGTACCGTGAGTTGGAAATTAACTCAAGAACTTTGGACCTGATTGCGCAAAAGGTCGTGACTCCCGAGTTAACAATGTTAAGGAATATATAACAGAATGAGCGTTCGTGTGCATAATTTACACAATATTCCATTTTACTGTTTGAGCTCCCGTTTTATTACAGTTTATGATTATGCTAACTAGTGATTTGTCGTTTGGATGCAGATGCCCCTAGGCTGCCGACAAACATACAGCTGTTCCTGTCGCCTTTGCCAAAAGGGCAATGGACAAAACAACTGAAGGACTTGCCACAGTCCTATTCATAAGGAAAAAATCTGTAGCATGTGCATTCTCATCATGCTAACAAGCACTCAGTATCTGGGTGCTTAAACTACAACTAGCACTCTTTGCCTTGATACATATGGAATCAAAAAATGAGATGCGTGAAGCCAAGATAGGTGACGCCTCTAGGTTTATGGTGAATAACAAGCAAATCCGATTCAACATAATCAAGCGGCCAACAGCAAAATAAACACTACGTAAGAGTGCAATAAAAAAAACTCGCATGGGTTCTTATGCATTCACACGAGACGACTTGAAGGCGAAAGCAGTCTTCTTTTTCTTCAGTCGATGTATTCCCGCACCCTTGCGAATGTTTTCTGCACCTAACGTGGTTTTGCACTGGTTCTATGACAGGAAGCATTCCAAACTTTCAGCACCTTACCTGGTTTTGCTCGGCCTCCGTGATCGGCCCACCGATCCCGGAGGCAGTGCAAAGCGACGATGTCGTGTGATGACGTGATCATGAGACGTCATGATGACCTCACACATTCTGATGATCTGTCATGTCACGACGACGTCATATGGTGACGCCATCACGTGGTGATTTTTGCATCACTCTTGTTGACGCCGCCGCCGCGAGACGCCAAAGCCACCGACGGTCAATTTTTATGTTTTTAGGCGAAAACTTTAGATGCCCCATCAAACGTGAAATTTGACCGTCGGCATACCTCGTCGGCGGCGTCGAGTGATGCGAAAATTAATCATCACGTGATGACGACACCATATATGACGTCAAAGATCGCCAAAAATTGTGACCTCATTAAGACGTCACGTGACTTCACGTGATCAAGTCATCACATAACATCCTAGCTTGGTCAAAGGTGGTCTTATGACGGAGGCAATGCAGAATCATGAGATACCTCCGATCTTCGAGGCAGTACAAAACCTCGTTAGGTGCGGCAAGCTTTCGAAGGGTGGTGGAATGGTGGCGGGCATGGGCGTCGGCAGCGGGGTGCAAAAGCGGCACTTGCCCCCCTCAAGTCACACCAGCACTTGCCGCCCACACAAGCTACATCAGTGCTCTCCCCCTACCCCAGCCGCGATGCAAGACGGGTTAGCACACAGGATCACAAAATCCTGCTGACACTCATGGACTGGCGGAGTAGGATTATTACATTGACTAAGAAGAAAAATAAGGTGGATTTCGCCTTCGCGTCTTCTTCGGCGAATGCATAAGAGACGCTGTGAGTTTTTAACCGGCGGCATCTAAGGATTTCGCCTTTATAAATTCGCGTAGTTACACGGCATGCTTCATGTGTAAAGTCCCAGCCCTGTAATCACAATGAATGAGAACACAAGCATCTTAACAAAGGTCAAACTTAGCTGCAACATCACAAAAATTCATGTCTTGAAGTAGCACCGAGCAATAAAACGAAACGTCCGGTGCCATTCGCCTGTTACCACATCCAAGAGCAGAACAGGTTTGTCCGCCGCTTTCCTTCTTCTTCAGCATGTTCATTGATGATTCTGGCTATTTGGGACGAACGACACAGTCTAGTTTGCGTGCATGAAAGTCGGAGTGCTGGGAAGCAGCCATTTCTTCACCACAACAGCACCTTACACCATTCAAAACCATTCACGGCGTGTGATGAAAGCAGGCGAACGCGGGAAAGCGTCTGCTCTGCCCGCCCGGCGCTCCGCTCTCCCATAATGCCCCAGCGCCGATCCGCCAGGGGAAGGCGCGGCGCTGCGATTTCTGGAAAGGTCCATTAGCAGCGATTGGCATGTTCTAGTAGGAAACACCGGTCCATCACTGCGTGATTGCCCCTCCCCAGATTTCTCTCCTGCGCAACGCCGCGATGAGCGCCAGCGTCAACGCCGCCGCCAGTGTAAGCGGCGGCGTTGACGCTTACACTGGCGAAGACATGACAAAGTCAGTGGAATGGTCACATGCTTTCGCCGAACACACTTTGGAATGTACAAAGCGTCCTTTTTTTTTCATCTTCTTAATTATTGTATTCGTGAGCTACACACACATGACTGGTTTCGAGCAATTTTTTCCGTAAGGCACCCCATGTGGTCACTGTGAGTTGAAACATCACCGTGGAACGCAAGCTCTATATTTCGGAATCGGCGTTCAGGTTTTAGTCAATATGTGGTCGGTATCGATATGTTGTTGGAATCCTGACGTCAAATCCTCTTCGATCACCCTTATATTAGATAGGGGCACTGCAGTCTTTCAAATGACAGTAGTAGCGGAAATATTGTACAAACTACCCCCCCACCTTCGCTCTCGAAAGACACAAAACTTAGCCCTGGCGGGACTAGATTATGTGACTGCAGCCGGCTAGCTTAGGTGAGCTTGAGACTCCAGAGCTACTGGATTGCCATCTACTTGCAAGAACGTTATTAAGATGCCTCCTTAAGATACCGCTGTGCAGTCTTACCTTGTCCACAAGCATATACCGTTTTCGTAATACCGCATCAACTCATAGATGTAGAGCAGCAACACCATTGGTAGCGATATTGTTTGTGACGCATCGTGTGAAGACAATAACTACACAGTGAGGGCTCAAAATTCATTGAGGACATAAATCTGCAATGATTTTTCGTATTATACTTATCTGCTGGCGTAAAGCGTTTGTTAACAACATATTCACTGACGTGCGATGTTTTACCATTTCTTCTCCGAGAGAACTTCAGCCGTTCAGAAACGTCTCAGACGTATTGTAGTGGCACAAAAAAAGCGCTGGCAGGATATCACTGTTGTTCAATATATTGACACTTCTAGCTCTGCTTAAATGCAGATTTGTAACAAGAATACTTCATTGTGACATATAATACACAACGGAAAACGAAAATATCTAAGTCAAACAGCTAGGCAGTTCCATGTTTAACGACCAAAGGGAACAAGTATACAGGGTGTTTCACGTAAGTATAATCAAATATTAAAAAAAAAGGTGGTTAACCACCGCTGAATGAAATCAAAGATATACGGTTTGATTTCATGTGCCTCTGGCTATGATAATTTTATATTGAGGTGTAATTGTTTAATTAAATACGGTCAATTATGCCACATTTTTAACATTCACTTTTGGGCCAACTGCGCTTCGACGCATTGTAGTGCGCATTTAAGAACCAGCGATCCATTTTTCTTTTTTGGCAGCGTACATGCTTCGTGGGTAATATTTTCGGGCTTTGAAAGAAATTCCGCAAAACATGAAATAAAACCGAGTTCGTAGACAGTTAAAAATAAGAAGAAAGCAGATAACGTACTTGATCAGCAGGTTGCAAAAGACATTACAACATACAGATTGGCGAAAACTATACAGATATCTGGGGTTTAACGTCCCGAAAACTATACAGAGGCCCAGATAATATACGAGATGCAAACGGAGGACAGCAAAGAAGGCACTTGGGCTAACAGTCAAATTACCATTCAAAGAACTTCTCGAATAATTCAGCAGCAAGAACAAATACACAGTACGTCAAAATGTTTCCTGTTACGTAAATGCTTGTTCCATTGCATCTAACATAGGCACCGATAGTGCGATGGTTGTTAGAACCTCCTTCGCATATAAGTCAATCTCATCGAATGTGTGTCATGCTTACATCCATATTATCTTTCAAAGCGCTGATGTGCGAAAGCCGCGAGACGTAAATCAGCCCCATTCATTCATTATTGAGACTCAGCTAACGAAGCACCGCAGAGGACAAACTTCATAACGAAACTACAGCGCCATCAGAGTTTGAGTGACAGATGCCGCACGCATTATAGTACGCAGCACAGTGCCGTGGCTACAAACAAGTATCATGGTACCGACACAAATAAAAAAAAAACATCGATGAAACAAAAGGTAGGCCGCTCATAGACGTTCGCGCGCTTCTGTTGAAATCCATGGCTCGAGCGCCATCAAGTGACTCTTCCACCAATAGGGACGCGTAAACCTCATTGTCTGTGCCCGCCAGAGTGCTCTGGTGGTGTATACAGGAATGTTACTGTCGTTAGGTTTACACAGCTGGCTTAGTGGCAGCAATATCATCTTGAGAACCGGAAATCAGGTCGATGCTTATTGTTTCGTACGGTGGTGTATCTACAGCAGTATCTTGTATCTTAAGATACACGATACATTATTAAATGTATCGGAAATACAGATACAGATACTCGTTTTGCGAGAGGTATCGCGATACAGATACAAGATACCCAAAGTGTATCTAAACTAGTATCGAAGATACATGTATCTTCGATACTGCCCAGCAGTGGTCGATATCCCTGATCCGTAAAAAATGAAGGTTCAGCATTAGAAGAATAGTCGTGCTTTTGTGGTCTACTTGTGGAGTCCTAAAAAGAACAAATCTTTTAATCTAAATTAGCCTAATATCCAACAACTTTTAAATCATACAGTCCTAGTTAATAGCCGTCACGCTACCGTATGCGACACAGGTTTTTCGATAACCCATAACACTCCTAGCTACTAAAGGGTGTTTCAGTTAAAACATTACCCCTAGTCCTAGTTAATATCTGCCACGCTGCCGCGTGGGCCACAAGTGTTTCGATAACCTATAACACTCTTAGCTACTAAAGGGTGTTTTAGTTAGCACATTACGCCTTAAAGGCTATTTGGGGAAGGAAAACACCCTTGCAACCTTATTTTTGCAAATTATGGTTAAGCAAAAGGAAGTTTTGCTTGCTTGAAACCGTTTTAAAGGGCCCCTAAACCACCCAGAGGTCGCAATTCATTTGTGGTGGCGAAGTTGTGCACGAGTGTACAACGAACACGGAGCCGTGAGAATTTTTCGAAACGGTGCCGTAATAGCGAAGTTATACGCGTTTGATCATCGAAACGCGGCGATTGCTCCTTTTGCTCTTTCCATCACTACCCTCCGTTTGGTATCCTCTCCCAAAGCCGGTTGGCCCTCTCGCCGAGCGCCCCTTCCAATCTCGCGCGGCACACGTCACCACCGACGCGCTGCTCAAAACACCTTCTACACTCTAAAAAAATCCCACGCTTATCTAAGCGTGCGTTTTTAGTTTTTTTACACGCCTAAGGTATGCGGGATTTCTCCACGCTCACCGGTCACGCCTACACTATGAAGAATCCCACGCTTACCTAAGCGTGCGTTTCAAGCATTTTTTACACGCTTATTATGGCGTGACCATTACGCACGCTTAAAGACAGCGCGAGGATCTGCGCCGCAGGAGGAAAGAGACGGAGTGTGGTGACCGCACTCCCTCTCCCGTCTCTCCTTGGGACGCAGGTACTAGTCAGCTTAAAGCACCGGTCGCTGTCGGCTTGAATCGCTTCACCGAAGCAAGCTTTGCCCACAGTGCTCTTATTTCCTCTCCACTTTAGCAGCAGGCAGGCGAAGCAGTTGCTGAATGTTCCGCAGAGAGATTGCGCAAGACACTCCCGGCGTTGACGCTGAAACTAATTCATTAACAAGCGGTTTGGGTAAGCGCTGGTGCATTTCAAGGATGCTAAAGAATAGGTAGTGTAAACAGGCCTCTCCCTATTTCTTTGCACAGAGCGGCGAATGCTATCAAACACGTTGTGCCACGCTGGGCGTTCGAAGATGGTGAACCATGCGCAATATGTATGGGGCGATAGGACAGTATTTCTCCGATTAAGCATTCAATTTTCCCTGTTGTTAGCCAAAAATACCTTATCAAATTATACTTCTCTGCGTTTTATTCCAAGAAACGTGGAGATTATCAGCAACAGAAGATATACGACCCGCATATTTTCTTTTATTCATGTAGTATACACACCCAGAAAACGCGATGCAACGAAACCGTAGCTAAAAACAGGAGTTGCACAGTTGACAGCAGAAATATTTTCGCAATGCTGAGGAAGCTTAATTCGGTATACACCGTCTATTTAAATCCGTAGCGCAGTGAACAAACCCCTTAGTGTTGTTCGTGTCGATGATACCTATTTGCCTGAGCCCCGCTTTGTGACTGACTGGACGAAGCCAAGCAGTTGGCCATATGCTGCCAGATATGTCGAATATTTCATGCAGTACAGGCATAGGTACACCACAAGTTCCTTCCCTGGAGCCGTCTCTTCACTCATAGGAAATGTTTCCAGCTCGCTGCCACAGATGAGGAGCCTTCTTTTTTCCCCGAGACAATGCAGGGTCCTATAAAGTCCTTTGGATGTGTCTGTAAAAAGAAATATCCCATTAACCAAACCATAATGCTTTACTTGTGAAGAAGACATGTCAATTACGCCTTAAAGGTGACTAATGATCGCTTGCTTTTATGGCAGATGTGTTAAGGTCGAGATTCACCGTGTGTCGTAGATAGAAAATGATCATTATCATGAACCGGCACGCACTCAATCCCCGCCCATGCGCTCAGTATAGATGGTTAACAAGAGAAGCTGCAACGCGTTGCCTGTTTCGCCGCCCGTGTGTTCCCTTGTTAAGTTGTAGTGGACCAGCGGCTGAGCAGTGGGATCCGCCCAATTTCTATGGTACATAAGATAGATATCTCCGTTCTACACAGAGCTGTTACGGTCGAGGTTTGCCTACAGGCACAGAGAGAATGAGATAGAAAGACACAGACTGAAAAAGATAAAAAAGAGCGCAAGCATAGCCATGTATAGTACAGTATTGCAAGGGTTTAGAAAGAGCCAGGAGAAATGGTAAAAGCCTAGCCAAGTAAGGACGAGCTAGGTGCCCACCAGCTCCGCTGTGACTCAGCCTTGCACGACTTAGTACAAGCTGTGCTAATTTTTTGACTGATTTGACGTTGATTG